>JAAAKG020099171.1:0-15962 GCA_010014905.2 Druon quercuslanigerum | reverse complement strand
TTCTCGAATTTGAAAATGCCCAAATAATAATATCAACGAATAATAAAATTGCAGAAAATGAAAAATACTGAATTGGATAATTCACTAATAATAAAATTCTCAAACATTAAAAATTCCAAATGATAAAATTCGCGACACTGTACAATTCCCGAATTTAGAAATGCCCGAATAATAAAATTGACAAATAATAAAATTGTTGAAAAATAAAATGGAACGATTGAAAAATCTCAAAAAAATAAAATTTTTGAATTTAATAATTGCCGAACGATAAAATTGTCGAAAAATTAAATTACCGATTTCGAAAATTCCCGAATATTAAAATTCGGGGGGACGACTGAAAAATCCCGAAAAATAAAATTCCCGACACTGGAGAATTCCCGAATTTGAAAATACCTAAATAATGAAATTGAAGAATAATAAAATTGCCGAAAAATAAAAATACCTAATTACAAAATTCGCGAAAATTAAAATTTGCGAATAATAAAATGGAACGATTGAAAAATCCCGAAAAATAAAATTTCTGAATTGGATACTTCCCGAATATTAAAACTCGAGGGGACGACTGAAAAATTCCGGAAAATAAACTTCTTGAATTGCATAATTGCCGAAGAATAAAATTGTCGAAAAATGAAATTACTGAATTAGAAAATTCCCAAATAATAAAATCCGGGGGGAGGGGACTGAAAATCCCGAAAAATAAAATTCCCGACACTGGAAAATTCCCGAATTTCAAAATGCCGAATTACAACATTGAAGAATAATAAAATTTGCCGTAAAATGAAATTACCGATTGGAAAATTCGCCGATTATTAAAATTCTGTGAGGGGGGGGGGGCGATTAAAAAATCCCGAAAAATAAAATTCCCGAATTAAAAAATGCCTAAATAATAAAATTAACAAATATTAAAATTGCCGAAAATTGAAAATACCAAATTGGAAAATTCACGAATAATAAAATTCTCGAATATTAAAAATTCCATAAAATAAAATTCCTGACACTGAAAAATTTACGCATTTCAAAATTCCCGAATAATAAAATTGACAATTAAGAAAATTGTCGAAAAATGAAATTTTTGAATTGAAAATTTCCCGAATATTAAAATTTTCTAAAAATAAAATTGCCGAAAAATAAAAATACCTAATTACAAAATTCGCGAAAATTAAAATTTGCGAATAATAAAATGGAACGATTGAAAAATCCCGAAAAATAAAATTTCTGAATTGGATACTTCCCGAATATTAAAACTCGAGGGGACGACTGAAAAATTCCGGAAAATAAACTTCTTGAATTGCATAATTGCCGAAGAATAAAATTGTCGAAAAATGAAATTACTGAATTAAAAAATTCCCAAATATTAAAATTCGGGGGGGGGGGAGCTGAAAAATTCCCAAAAATAAAATTCCCGACACTGGCAAATTCCCGAATTTAGAAATGACTGAATAATAAAATTGACAAATAATAAAATTGTCGAGAGACGAAAATTTCGAATTGGAAATTTCTCGAATATTAAAATTCTTGGGAACGACTTAAAAATCCCGAAAAATTAAATTCCCGACAGTGGAAAATCCCCGAATTTCAGAATGTCCGAATAATAAAATTTACGAATAATAAAATTGCCGAAAAATAAAAATACTGAATTTTGAAATTCCCGAATACTAAAATTCGCGAATAATAAAATTCGGAGGGTCGACTGAAAAATTCCGAAAAAAAATTCCCGTCTCTATAAATTTCCCGGATGGGATAATTGCCTGGTAATAAAATTTGCAAATAATAAAATTACAAATATACAAAACAATTTCAGTTTTTAAAATTATTAAAGAGTTCATATATTTATTAATAAAATTCAATTCAATGATACGTCTTTTAAAAATATTATTTTCTCTGGCCAAGATTTTAATATTGACAAAATCAAAATCATGATTACATTTCCATGAATTTTGTAACATACCTGTGTTTAAATTACCAATCCCACCATTTTTTTATGTTCATAAATTCTACTTTGTGATATAAAATATAGAAAAGATAATTTAGACCAATTAAAACTCACCTTACAGTTAAATAATTATCCCTTGCCGTTAATAGAGAATGTCATCAAGGAACGTATTAATGAAATACACAGCACTCCCATTATTGAAAAGAAGAAAAAGAAATGGTTAGAAAATTACAATAAAATGATCTAAAAGTTACATTACCATACTTTCAAGGTCTTTCTGAAAGATTAGGAAGATCCCTAAAAAAATAAAAAATAAACGTTTATTTTAAAAGTAACCACACTTTACAAAAATTTTTGAGTAACAAAAAAGATTCTGAGACAATAGAAAATCTGCTTATTGTGGTTTATTTAATGAAATGCACTGGTTGTCATAAACACTACGGAGGTGAAACTGGCAGGAGATTGAAAAGTGGAATTTATGAACATAAAAGAGATTGTAGAATTGGTAATTTAAAACCACGTTTGTCCAAACATTCATAGAAATTTAATCATGCTTTTGATTTAGTTATTATTAAAAGCTTGGCCAGAGAAAATAATATTTTTAAAAGACCTATCATTGAATCAATTTTTACTTATAAACGTATGAACACATTAATAAATTTAAAAACTGAAATCTTTAATATAAATCAAATTTAACAAAGCATTATGCATTAGTTCTTATATTCTCATAATGTTCAGTTTTGCATCGTCCGTCTGTAAATATCGTTTTAAATTATGGGGCACTTCCACAATTAAACATTTTTTTTATATTAAGTTTTTTGTTTTTTATAAAATATCACATCGCTTTTTAAATCAGGTATGTTGCAGTTAAAAAATTTTTTTTTCTTCTAAACGATTGTCCTATTTAAGACACTAATTATTACGTCTTTTACGCTTATTCATATTATTTTTATTAAATTATAGATATGTGTATCGACTCTTGAAAAAGACAGGCAGTGTTGGTCGAAACGTTGAGGATTTTTTAAAAGAAATAAATATTTTTTTTACATGTTATTTCGGATGCTTTTATTTTGACTTCATTATTTTGACCGCAAGACCAAATACATTGCTGAATTTATTTGAAATATTTATTAAATAATAAAATTGCTCAAAAATAAACTTACCGAATTGGAAAATTTCGAATATTAAAATTCGGGGGCGACTGAAAAATCTCGAAACATAAAATTCCCGACACTGGAAAATTCCCGAATTGGATAATTTTTAAGTAATAAAATTCGAAAATAATAAAATTGTCGAAAAATAAAATTACTGAATTGGAACATTTCCGAATATTGAAGCAGAAAATAAACTATGAATTTTGAAAAAAGGGAGAGAACAGTTTATAGATGGCCTCCAATTTCTTAAGTTAATCTGTCGTCTAAGTTAATTCTTAAATTATATTGATGTCCTCAAATTATAAAAAATGTCTAAAGGATTAAATTAAAAGTATTATCATACGAGTATCAAATTCATTATTTATTGTTTTATTGATGGTTATATATAAAATTAGATTTATATTTTTTATTTAAGGAAGGAAGTATATTTTGATCTAAATGGATAAACTTTTGACGAAAGAGCTTAATTTTTTGCAAAAAAAAAAATTTTAACAAAATACATGAATTTTGGATCAGAAAATATAAAATTTCAGTTATTCACACAAAATGGAAGAGTTTCCTTTTTAGTTAAAAAAATAAATTATCAATCAAATCAAAACTGATTTTTAGCGAACGATTTTATTTTCAGTGAAACATATGCATTTTCAAATAAATTTATAAATCTTAAAAAAAAAGAATATTCAACAAATGTCTTTATTTTAAAAAAAATATTTTTTAACCAAGAACAATTTTCTTTAAAAAGATGACTCATCAACAAAATAAATAATTTTTCGAACAACTAGTTAAATATTTAACTAGTAAAGACGAGTTTTTATCAGAATATTGAATTTTCAACCAAATAATTTAATTTGCTAACATATTCTTAAATTATAAAGCCAAAGAAATTTTTTTTCTTTAATCGCAAGTAAAAAGTCGTGAATCTTAAAAGAAAATTTTTTTTATAAAGTATTTTAACTTTGAGGAAAGAAGTCGATTTTAACCAAAAAAGATAAACTTTTAACCAAGAAGCGTAATTACCTAAAAAATAAACTTTAACAAAATAAATGAATTTTCCATCAGAAAATGTCAATTTTCAACTTAAAATATAAATTTTCAACTTAAAATATAAATTTTTAATAGTTAGTGGAACAGTTTCATTTTTAGTTATGAAAATTAATTATGAACCAAATCGAATGCATTTTTAGCCAAAGATTTTATTTCAAATCAGAGATCAATTTTTTTTTTAAATTATCCAGCTTTGGGAAAATGTTGATTTTTTAGTAAGCAAGATTAGTTTTTTACAAAACAGATGAATTATTGCACAAACCTTTTCAAATTTAAAGTAAACTACTGATAAATCTAATTTGGTGATTGTAAATTCTCTTTTGTTAATGCTCTATTTTTATTTTGAACCAAATAGTAGGATATTTTTGCCAAACAAGATAAATTTCAAAATAAAAATATAATTGTACAAATTTTGTTTCCGGTTTTTTAGAAAAAATACATCTGTGATTAACTACTGTTAAATAAACAATATGAAAAAAAATATTTTTCTAAATTGGGCTTTGAAACCTGCGTCAAGATTTACAGAAATTAATAATAGATCTATTTTTGTCGAATTGATATGCCATTTCAAAAATTTAATTGCTTTAAATATTGTTATTTCTCAATTCAAAAGACTGATTGTTCATTTTTTTGAATTAATTATAAAACCGTTTCTATGTTAACAATGTAACATTGTTTTTTTTTTCAAAATTTAATTTGACATTGAAGCTGACCGATATCCTATTTTTAGTGTTCAAATATTTTATGAATTTACATTTTTTTTAAGATTCAAATATCTTAGATAAAAATTCAACTAGTTCGTTGAAAATTTAATTTGTTAATAAGTCATCTTTTTTAAAGAAAACAATTATTTTTCTTAAAAAAATCTATGTTTTAGTTAAAAATTAAACTCTTTGCGTGAATTTCTACTCTTTTCTTCAAAAAATATATTTTTTAAAGATTTATCACTTTATTTCAAAATTCTTCTCTTCAGTGAAGCATTGCAAATATGTCCCTAAAATTGATTTTTAATTTATTATTAATAATTTTTTGTACTGACAATCTAAATATTCCATGTTGTGTTGAAAATTGATATATTATATTGTAAACTGATAATTTTTTTTACTGACAATTTAAATATTCCATGTCGTGTTGAAAATTGATATGCTATATTGTAATCTGATATTTTCTTATTCAAAATTCACATATTTTGTTAAAAGTTCGTCTTTTTTAGTACAAAATGAATCTTCTTGGTTGACAGTTTATAATTTATATTAATTAGAATGTAACTAATTGGTTAAAAAAATCTATGTTAGTTTAGGATTCAACTATCTTGGACAAAATTGGTAGTTTATGTCGAATTCTGATTTTGATTTAAAATTAAAATATTTTCTTTTTTTAAATATTAACAAACACAAGTGCCAGCATAGAAATGTTTAATTTTATTCTATTATTATCATCTTTATTTTGTTTAAATTGATTTACTCATAAAAATTGTGTATTGTACATATTTTTAAAAAAATTATTTTTTTTATTATATATTTTCTTAACAATTCATTTGTTTTGGTTGAAAATTAAATTAATTGGACAAATAATTAAATATTTGATAGAAAATTTAATTTTTTATGGAAATTTCATATTTTTGGGTAAAATTTTTTTTAAACTTGACAATTGAACCATTTCGGAGAAAATTCATCATTTTAGTTAAGAATCAACAATAGATCTATTTTTGTCGATTTTATAAATCATTTTAAATTCGGAAAATGAAGATGTAACATTGAGGCGTTAAATAATTGATATCTATTTATGAATAGGTTCATCTCCATGTGAATCTCCTTCTGCTTGAAATTCATGCATAACATAGGATGATATCAATCCGGCTGACAGATTGACAGAAAGCTAATAAAATAACGGCATGCCCTAAACCTGAATAGATGAACATGTGTGAGAAACATAGTTCTCTAATGTTCAATAATTACGTTGTAGACTCCCTAATTATTCATGATGAGATTTTAGCATACCCAGAATTCTCTTCTTAATTTAAAATTCCGGTTTTTTAAATAATTATTTCAACTCTGATGAAAATTTTCCAAATTGTAAATGCAATACGAATTCTGTTCTGTTGTCCTGATAAAGAAACTATGTAACTGACTTTCAATCAATTTTGTTTTAATAAAAAAAAATGTTTGTCCAAACATTATATTGATCCTAGCTTAAAGATATCATTTGTTTGATTCAAAAACAATTTGTTTCACTTAATCAGTGGTGTGTTTAATGAAATAAGTTGTGTTTGAATACAAAAGAATTTGTTTGTTTGTTAATTGAACAATCATTAGCTTGAGTCCATCTCGAATATATCATTTGTTTGGATGAAATAAAATATTATTAACTGAACCAATTGTGTGTTTAATAAAATAAATACTGCTTCAATGAAAAAAATGTTTCTGGAATCATTAGCTTTGTCCTATCTCAAAGATATCATTTTTTTATTGAAATAAAATTTGCATGACCTAAGCAGTAGCGTGTTTAATAAAATAAATTTTGTTGTGTCAAGATAATGTTTGTCTGACTTAAACAATTATTAGCTTGAGCTTATCTCGAGGATGTCACTTGTTTGTCTCAAATGAAATAGGTTTGTGCTAACTTCTATCATTATCTTATTCCAGCTCATGTATATAATTTTTTGGATTCAAATAAATTTTTTTGACCTAATCAATGGTGTGTTTAATAAAATAAATTGTGTTTGAATTAAACAATCATTAACTTAAGCCTATCTCTAAGATATGATTTGATTAACATTAATAAAATATGCTTGACTTAACCAATTGTGGTTTCAATAAAATAAATTTTGTTTGAATAAAACAAATATCTTTAATATTAGCTTATTCCTATTTCAAAGATATAATTTATTTAATTCAAATAAAATTTTTTTGAATGAAAAAAAATGTAATGTTCAAATCAAACAATCATTAGCCTAAGCTTATCTCGAAGATATCACTTGTTTGATTCAAATGAATAATGTTTCACTTAACTAATTGCGTGTTTATTAAACTCTATTTTTTTGAATCAGAAAAATGCATATTTAATCATTAGATTGGTCCTGTCAGAAAATTATCAATTTTTTAGTTTAAATTAAATTTGTCTTACTTAATCAATGGTGTTTATTGAAATAAACTTTGTTTGAATGTAATTTTGTTTTTGTTTTAACCCAACAATAATTAGCTTAAGCCTGTCTCAAAGATATGATTTGTTTAACTCAAATAAAATATGTTTTACTTCATCAATTGTGTGTTTATCGGAATAAATTGTGTTTGAATCCAAAAAATGTTTCTGCAATGATTAGCGTTGTTCTATCTCAAAGATATAATTTATTTGATTAAAATAAAAATAAAATTACTCGATAAATGGCGTATTTGATCAAATAAATTTTGTTTAAATGAAAAAAATGTTTGTTTGAGTAAAACAATCATTAGCTTGAGCTTATCTCAAAGATATCATATGTTTGGCTCAAAAATATATCTTTGACTTGACCAGTTATGTGTTTAATAAAATCTAATTTGTTTCAATTACAAAAAAAATGTTTGTTTAATCATTATATTGGTCTTATTTTAAAAATTCCATTGTTTGATTCAAAAATAATTTGTTTGACTTAATCAGTGGAGTGTTTAATAAAATAATTTGTGTTTGAATACAAAAGAATTTGTTTGTTTGTTAATGAAACAATCATTAGCTTGAGTCGATATCGAAGATATCATTTGTTTGGATAAAATAAAATATTATTGATTTAACCAATTCTGTCTTTATTAAAATAAACTTTCTTTAAATCAAAAAAATGTCCAATCATTAGCTTGGTACTATCTGGAATATATCATTATTTTGATTCAAATAAAATATGTTTTCCTTAACCAATTGTGTCTTTAATAAAATAAACGTTGCTTCAATAAAAAAACATGTTTATGTAATGATTACCTTTTATTTTTTTATTTAAATAAAATTTTTATGACTAAATCAGTCGCTTGTTTAATAAAATAAATTTTTTTGTGTCAAGATAATGTTTGTCTGACTTAAACAATTATTAGCTTGAGCTTATCTCGAAGATGTCACTTGTTTGGCACAAATGAAATATTTTTGTCTTAACTTCTATCATTATCTTATTCCTATCTCAAATGTTTAATTTTTTGGATTGAACTAAATTTTTTTGACTTAGTCAATGGTGTCTTTATCAAAATAAATTGTTATTGAATTGAAAAATCATTAACTTGAGCGTATCTTTAAGATATTATTTGCCTAATTCAAAAATAATTTGTTTGACTTGATCAGTGGCGTGTGTAATAAAATAATTTGTGTTTGAATACAAAAGAATTTGTTTGTTTGTCAATGAAACAATCATTAGCTTGAGCCCCTCTCGAAGATATCATTTGTTTGGACCAAATAAATATTATTGATTTAAACAATTCTGTGTTTATTGAAATAAACTTTGTTTAAATAAAAAAAATGTTTGTTTAATCATTAGCTTGACAGTATCTCGAATATATCATTTTTTGATTCAAATAAAATATTTTTTACTAAACCAAGTGTGTGTTTAATAAAATAAATTTTGTTTGATCAAAATAATCTTTTCGGCTTAAACAATTATTAGCTTAAGCTTATCTTGAAGATGTGGCTTGTTTGGCACAAATGAAATATTTTTGTCTTAACTACTATATTATCTTGTTCCTATCTCAAATATATAATTTTTTGGAATAAAATCAAATTTTTTGACTCAATCAATGGTGTGTTTAATAAAATAAATTGTGTTTGAATTGAACAATCATTAGCTTGGTCCTATCTCAAATATATTATTTGTTTAATTTAAATAAAATTAGTCTGACTTCAGAAATGCTGTGTTTAAGCAAATAAGTTTTTTTTAATGAAATTTTTTTTAAAATTAGAATAATTATTAGCTTGAGCTTATCTCGCACATATTACTTGTTTGGTTCAAATAAAATATTTTTTACTTAACAAATTGCGTGTTTAGTAAAATCTATTTGGTTTTAATCAAAAAAATGTTTGTTCAATCATTATATTGGTCCTATCTAAAATATATAATTTGTTTTGTTGAAATGAAATTCGTGTAACTTAATCAATGGTGTGTTTATTAAATAAATTGTGTTTGAATTAAAAAATTAATAGTTTAACCTTATCTAAAAGGTATCATTTGTTTAACCCAAATAAAATATGTTTGACTCAACCAATTATGTGTTTCATAAAATATATGTTGTCTTAATTAAAAAAATGTTTCTTTTATAATAAGCGGTGTCCTATCTCCAAGATATAATTTATTTGAATTAAATAAAATAAAAATTTATTTGATAAATGGCGTGTTTATTTGAATAAATTTTGTTTACATGAAATATGTATCATTTAACCAATTGCTTGTTTAATAAAATCTATTTTGTTTAAATCAGAAAAATGTCAAATCATTTTATTGGTCTTATCTAAAATATATAATTTGTTTGTTTAAAATATATTTTTTTCTCAATCAATGGTGTTTTTGATAAAATAAATAGTGTTTGAATTGAAAAATCATTACTTGAAGCTATCTTAAAGATATCATTTGTTTGACTTAAATAAAATATGTTTTACCTAACCAATTGCGTGTTCGATAAAATGAATGTTGCTTGAATCAAAAAAATGTTTCTTTAATCATTCCATTGGTCCTATTCTAAATATATAATTTGTTTAATTGAAATAAAATTTTTTGAACTTATTCAATGGTGTGTTTGATAAAATAAATTGTATTTAAATTAAAAAATCATTAGCTTGAACCTATCTCAAAGAAATGATTTGTTTGACGTTAATAAAATATGATCGACTTATCCAATTATGTGTTCCATAAAATAAATGTTTCTTGAATCCAAAAAATGTTTCTTTAATAATTAGCGTTGTCCTATCTCAAAGATATAATTTATTTGATTAAAATAATTTTTTTTTATTTAATAGATGCAGTATTCAAACAACTAAATTTTGTTTAAATTAAATATATTTTACTTAACTAATTGTGTGTTTAATTAAATAAATTTAGTTGAAATCAGAAATTTTTTTGTTAAATCATTGTATTCTTCCTGTCTAAAATACATCATTATTACATAATTAATTGTTAAAATGTTGTTTTTGATCAAATGAATTGTGTTTGAATTGAAAAATCATCACTTGAACCTATTTTAAAGATATCATTTGTTTAACCCATATAAAATATGTTTGACTTAACGAATTGTTGTTTGAATCAAAAAAATGTTTTTTCAATCATTAGGTTGGTCCTATCAGAAATATATCATTTGTTTGACTCAAATAAAATGTGTCTTACTTAATCAATGGTGTGTTTATTGAAATAAATTTTGTTTAAATAAAGAAATTTTTTGTTTCAATCCAACAACTATTAGCTCAAGCCTATCTCGTAAATATCATTTGTCTGACTCAACTAAAATATGTTTTGCTTAACCATTTATTTGTTCCATGAAATAAATGTTGCTTGAATAAAAAAAATGTTTCTGCAATCATTAACGTTGTAATATCTTGAAGATACAATTTATTTGTTTTAAATAAAACAATTTTCATTTGATAAATGGTGTGTTTAATCAAATAAAGTGTTTGCTCATATGAAATATGTTTCACTTAACCAATTGCGTTGTTAATAAAATCTATTTTGTTTAAATCAGAAAAAGGTTTGTTCAATCATTATATTCGTCCTGTCAAAAATACATAATTTGTTTGATTAAAATAAATTTTTTTGAACTTAAGCAATGGTGTGTTTCATACAATTAATTGTGTTTGACTTCAAAAGTCATTAGCTTGAACCTATCTCAAAGATATGGTTTGCTTGACACAAGCTTGCTTGCTAAATTGTTGCATAAATAAAAAAAAATTTATTATATCATTAGATTGGTCCTATCAGAAAGATATCATTTTTTAGCTTAAATAAAATTTGTCTTACTTAATCAATGGTGTGGTTATCGAAATAAATTTTGTTTTAATGAAAAAAATGTTTACTTCAATCAAAAAATCATTAGCTTAAGCATATCTCAATGATATCATTTGTTTGACACAAATATAATATATTTTACCTAACCAATTGTGTGTTTCATAAAATAAATATTGCTTGAATAAAAAAAATTTTCTTTAATAATTAGCGTTGTCCTATCCCAAGGATATAATTTATTTGATTCAAACAAAACATGTTTTACTTAATTAGTGGTGTTTTTAATCAAATAAATTTTTTTGAACGAAAAAAATGTTTGTTTAAATCAAACAATCATTAGCTTGATCTTATCTCGAAGACATCCCTTGTTTGGCTCAAATGAAATATTTTTGACCTAACCAATTGTGTGTTTATTAAAATCTATTTTTTTAAATTGTTTAATAATTATATTGTTGACATCTCAAATATATAATTTGTTTGATTGAAATAAAATTTGTTTAACTTAATTAATGGTGTGTTTGATAAAATAAATTGTGTTTGAATTAAAAAATAATTATCTTAAGCCTATATTGAAGATATCATTTGTTGGACTGAAATAAAATATGTCGGACTTAAACGAATCTTTTTATGTATAAAAAATGTTTTTTCAATTATTAGCCTAATCCTATCAGAAAGATCTCATTTGTTTGGCTGAAATAAAATTTATCTTCATTAATTGATGGTGTGTTTATTGAAATAAATGATGTTTGAATAAAAAAAATGTTTGTTTCAATCCAACAATCATTAGCTTAATCCAATTGTGTTTTTAATAAAATAAATTTCGTTAAAATCAAAAAAATGTTTCTTCATTAATTAGGTTTGTTTTATCTCAAAGCCATAATTTAGTTGCTTCAAATAAAATTTGTTTCATTTGATAAATGGTCTGCTTAATTAGATAAATTTTGTTTTCAAATTAAAAAATGTTTGTTTGAATCAAACAATCATTAGCTTGAGCTAACCTCGAAGATACCACATTTTTCGCTGAAATGAAATAGGTTTAACTTAACCAATTGCGTGTTGAATAAAATCTATTTTGTTTGAATCAGAAAAATGTTTCTTTAATCATTATATTCGTCCTATTTAAAATATGTAGTTTGTTTGTTTAAGATACATTTTTTTGATCTTAATCAATGGTGTATTTGATCAAATAAATTTTGTTTGAATTAAAAAATCATTAGCTTGAACCTATCTCAAAGATATGGTTTGTTTGAGTTAAATCAAATACATTTGACTTAATTAATTGTTGTATGAATCAAAAAAATGTTTATGCAATCATTAGATTAGTTCTATCAGAAAAATTTCATTTGTTTGTCTCAAATAAAATTTGTCCCACTTAATCAATGGTGTTTTTATTGAAATAAATGTTGCTTGCATCAAAAAAATGTTTCTTTCATCATTAGCGTTGTCCTATCTCAAAGATATAATTTATTTGACTCAAATAAAAAAAATTGTATTTGATAAATAGTATATTTAATCAAATAACTTTTGTGTATATGAAAGAAATGTTTGTTTGAATCAAACAATCATTAGCTTAAGCTAATCTCGAAGATATCACATGTTTGGCTCAAAAGAAATATGTTTGAATGTTTATTCAATCATTAGCTTGGTCTTATCAAACAGATAACATTCGTTTGGCTCAAATAAAATTTGTGTGACTTAATCAATGGTGTGTTTATCAAAATAAATTTTGTTTGAATTAAAAAAATGTTTTTCTGAATCCAACAATCATTAGCTTAAGCCTATCTCGAAGATATCTTTTGTTTGACTCAAAATAAAACATGTTTTACTAAACCAATTAATTGTTCCATAAAATAAATGTCGCTTAAATCTTTAATCATTATATTGGTCCTATCTCAAATATATAATTTGTTTGGTTAAAATAAAATTTGTTTAACTTAATCAATGGTGTGCTTGATAAAATAAATTGTGTTTGAATTAAAAAATCATAATCTTGAACCTGTCTCAAAAATATAATTTCTTTGACCCAAATAAAATATGTTTGACTTAACCAATTTTTTTTCTAGCCAAAAAAAAGTTTATTCAATTATTATCTTGGTCCTATCAGAAAGGTATCATTTGTTTGCTTCAAATAAAATTTGTGTCACTTGATCAATGGTGTGTTTTTCGAAATAATTTTTCTTTTAATTAAAAAAATGATTGTTTAAATCCAACAATCATTAACTTAAGCCTATCTCGAAGATATTATTTGTTTGACATTAATAAATCATGCTTGACTTAACCAATTGTGTGTTAAAAAAAAATAAATTTTTTTTTGAATCAAAAAAATGTTTCTTCACTCATTAGCTTGCTCCTATCTCAAAAATATAATTTATTTGATTCAAACAAAATTTTTTTCACTTAATCAGTCGTGTTTTTAATCAAAGAAATTTTGTTTAAATACAACAAATGTTTGTTTCGATCAAACAATAATTAGCTTTAGCTTATATCGAAGATAACACATCTTTGGCTCAAATGAAATATGTTTGACTTAACCACTTGTGTGTTTAATAAAATCTTTTTGATTTGAATTAAAAAAATGTTCAATCATTGTATTCTTCTTATTTCAAATTTTTAATTTGTTTAATTAAAATAAAATTTGTTTAACTTAATCAATGGTGTTGTTATTAATATAAATTGTGCTTGAATAAAAACATGTTTTTTTTTATTCAAAAAAATGTTTTTTAATCATTATCCTGGTCCTGTCTCAAATATATAACTTGTTTGATTCAAATAACATTTTTTCACTGGATCAATGGTGGGCATAATAAAATAAATTGTGTTTTAATGAAACAATCATTAGCCGAGCCTATCTTGAAGATACCATTTGTTTGATACAAATAAAATTTGTTTGAATCAATTGTTGGTGTGTTTACTAAATTAAATTTTTGCTGAATAAAAAAAAATTGTTTGTTTCAATCAATCACATCTTTGTCTGCAACCTCTATCAAAGGATGAATTTTTTTTATTTATTTGCACTTTTCTGAGTGTTTTATCTTTTGATGTATGATAGTTTTTAAAAAGAGAAGTACGGTTCTTGGGTAAATCACACATCCTCTATTTCTTGAGACAAATAAAATATTTGTTATATTAATTATTTATAAGAAAAATGGTAAGTATGCGGGATACATATTAATAAATACTAAAATTCTGATTAATTAAATTATTTTCTTTTCAAAAAAAGAGGTTTAACAATATGTCTCGAGAATTCTGCAATTATTGTTGTTGAAAACCTGACTGGCTTTTCTTTATTTCAAGTTCTTTTATATCTTAAGTTTGAAGTTCTGGTAATTACATCTACGAAAAATCTCTTTTAATCAAAAAAATCATAGGCAATGTTATGCAAATTGAGAAATATTTGTGCTTTTTAATACACATATTTGGTAACATTTAAGTATTAAAACAGAAAGTTTTGAAGAATACCTCATTTTTTTATTAAATCTTAGGTTGTGTTAATTTCTTTCCGCGCGGATGTTCGAACTTATAAACTGATATTGTTCGTGTTTTCCTTAGGAAATTAAAATTTTGATCAAAAAATAATTTAGATTATATGAGCGTTTTTCGTCGAAAATTGGTATTTCTAATGACAAAAAACTGCATTTGAAAAAAAAAATTCAAAATTTTAGAACACTTTTAAGTTATTTAATCATTTCTCACTGGGAATGATTTTTTTAAACAGAAACCATTGGTTTTAAAAGTAGATTTATGATTTGAAACAATTGTTTGTTATTTTGTGTATGTTTTATCAGAAATTCCTATTCTATGATAAAATCACCATTGTTAAGTTTTGGTAATTAAAAATATAAAATTATTCAAAAAGGATTCAATTTGACAATTGACATCTTTGTATAAATAGAAAATAAAAGATACGCTTGTGCAGACTTTGGTAAAATTAATAATTGCTTATTGAAACATACCTTATGATTCCCAAACGAAACTACATATTCTAATGCATACAAAGCAATAATTAAAAAAAGTTCTATTTGTGTTTCACAATATTGTTTATGAATTTTTTCATCTTCATTTACAATAAAATCATTTAGTAAATATTTCAGAACTAAGGATTAGGAATTATTAAAAAAAAATTTATAATATCACTAAACGGCTACGTTGGTCTCTTAAAGGTTGATAATAATGCATCACTTACATTTAGTTAAGGCAATTTTTTATTTATTATTTAAATATTTTATTTTTTTAAATATCCTTATTAAGGTCTTATTATCTCGGGATTCAATAAAAAAATTTCTCAATGCTTAGTACGTTTATATTTGGATTTCCATAATATGTCTAATGATATAAGAAGCTCATTTTTGATAAAAATGCATTTGTAAATTTTTAAATATTCTTGAAGTTTTTGAAATTTTTTATAATATTTTGAATTATTCTGGATTTAGTTAAAGAATCTCATTGAGGAGTACGAATCAAGGGCAAAGAAAAATATGAAATCAGTTAATCTTGGATCCTCGAAAATCTCAGCCAAAGTGTAAATTTTAGACTAATTTTTATGAAAAATTTTCTATAAGTTCAAAAATCAGAGCAAATTTATTTTAAGGTGAGTTTTTGTAAAAAATTGGCTGAAATTCAACAATTCTAAATTAAAGTTTCTCAAACTTGAATGACCTAGAATTAACCAGTTTTCAATTATTTTGAATTACATGCTGATTTAAATTACATGCTAAATTACTGCTGAAGACTGGTGATCTTCTCAGCATAAAACATCAACCCATGACGACTCTCTCGGTCCCCCCTTCCCATTCCTTGCATAATAACTGAAGTTTGGTGGGACGGAAGTTATAACTACAGTCTCCACCATATGAAGAATTGATACTGAACTTGAATATGATTTCGACTTGCAAAA
>JAAAKG020099160.1:0-15963 GCA_010014905.2 Druon quercuslanigerum | reverse complement strand
GAAAATTTATTTAAAGAACTAATTATCTGATAAAGTAGCATTCGAAAATGCATGAATATTCTATTAAGTACCTTAATTTTCAAATCAACTTAATTTATTTAAATTATTATTATTTTTATAATTATTATTATAATTTTAAATTTAAACAAATGAAAGTTGTCTAAATAATTTTTTTCGAAAATTTGTTTTTACCGTAAAAGTTATTACTATTGGTCTAGTGGAATATTTATTAACATCAGTTCATTAATTTTTAACTGTTTAAACCAACGGAATTTGTTAAAATAATTTTTTAATTATAAATTATTAATATTTCTTTAGTGGAATATTGATTTTTAATTATTTAAACAAATCTCATGTGTGTCAAATGTTGTTTTTTTCACAAATTTGTTTAATTGGCAGTTTGTTTTCATTAAGTGGTATACATTTATTTTTAAATATTTTTCAAATGTTGCAACAATGAATTATTATTTATTTTTAAGTAATAATACTATTAAAATAATATTTTTTTAATAATTAAAAATTAAGATACCAATATTGATAAATATTCCTCTAGACCCACAGTAATAATTTTTATTTTAAAAAATTCGAAACAAAATTATTTAATCAAATTCCCATTGTTAAAATAATTAAAAATAATAAACTAATGTTAATAAATATTCCACTAGACCAATAGTAATAGTTTTTATTTAAAAAAAAATAAGATTAATAATACAATGTTGTTAAATATTCCCCTGAACAAATATTAATAATTTTTATTAAAAAAATTCATTTCAAAAAATTCCATTTGTTTAAACAATCTAAAAATAATGAACCAATATTATTAAATATTCGACTAGGCTAATAGCAATAATTTTCAGGGGGTGAAAAAAACAAATTTTGGGGAAAAATTATTTAAACAAATTCAATTTGTTCAAATAATTATAAATTAATTAACCATTGATAAAAAATATTTCACTACACAAATATTAATAAGTTTGAGTAAAAAAATACCAGAATGCAGTGCTCAAAAGGTCGATTTAATAAAGAATTAACCAGTAAAATACAACTGAGTAACTAGTGAATCTTACTGATTGCACTAGTCGAAAATTCATCTGAATTAAACAGTGAAATTCCACTAAGTGAAACAGTGAAATTCCACTGAGTAACTAGTGAATCTTACTGATTGCACTAGCCCAAAATTCCCCTGAATTATACAGTGAAATTCCACTGATTTAATCAGTAAAATTCCAATGAGTAACCAGTGAGTATTACTGATTTAACTAGTCCAAAATTCTCCTGAATTATACCGTGAAATTCCACTGAGTGAAACAGTGAATCTTACTGATTGCACTAGTCTAAAATTCCCCTGAATTATACAGTGAAATTCCACTGAGTGAAACAGTAAAATTCCACTTATTATAACAGTAAAAATCCACTCTGTGAAACAGTGAATGTTACTGATTGCACTAGTCCGAAATTCCCCTAAATTGTACCGTGAAATTCCACTGAATAAACCAGTAAAATTCCACTTATTGAAGCAGTAAAAATCCACTGAGTGAACCAGTTGAATCTGACGGCTTAAACAAGGTTCAAAATTCCACTGAGTGAACCAGTGAAAATCCACTTAGTGAACCAGTGAAATTCCACTGAGTGAACCCGTGAAATTCCACTTGGTGAACCAGTGAAATTTCACTCAGTAAACCAGTAAAATCTCACTGCATTAACCAGTTTCGAAATTTCACTGAATAAACCATTGAAATTCCATTAAATCAAACAGTGAGATTCTACTGAGCACACCAGTGAAATTCCAATGAGTAACTAGTGAGTCTTATACTGATTGCAATAGTCCGAAATTCCACTAAGTGAATCAGTGAAATTATACTAAGTGTCAATTTTAGACAAAAATTTCCTATATAAATAAAAAAAGTAAAAAAAAAAACAACTAAAAAAGTAACAATAGTAATGAAAGAAAGTGATTTTAATTGAGATAACAAAAGATTTTAGGCTCTAAATAATCTACTTCAGTAGCTTGTTTCATAGATTTTTTAAGCTTTTTTTACAGAGATTATGTATCTATAATACTTTAACAAAGAGATTAATAACAAATGTACCAATTGCTCATCAATCATCGAGTCTCAAACGTAAAACATGTGAGTAGAGACCTGCCATTCATAAATTCTTTTCTCTCTGCACTCGATTGTTTAGAAATTGTAATATAAACTTGAGTAAGCCGAGAAAAAAAAACAGGTGTGCTTCTTGAAATTTGAAGCTCTTTAGGTATATTAAAGACTTTTTTATAATGCTTAGCCGTTCCTTGGAATATTTTTTATTATTGAAGAAGTATTTCTGAGTTAAAAATACATGATACAAAAGACACACCAAAATTTTTGAGTGGTCTATGACACATAATGACTTTGTGAAACTCCTCGCATGAGGTGATTGCTAGAGGGATTGACAGCGACCTGCGTTAATATCACTGTATAACCAGGCTAGAACCGTGCGAGTTATGCTTACCCAGAATATAATTTGGGGAAATTTTACAATACTAATCATAACAATTAATAAAAATACATAAATTAACGTTTCCAAATATAGTTATTCTACTTTTACTGATAGTAAATAGTATTGCTTCTCTCTTAATTCTAATCAGTGAAATAATTCACTGAAAATCAGTAAAATTTCAGTTTTAAGTGATGTATCTCTGACTAATTAAATCAGTGAAAATTAAATGAGAATCAGTGAATGTTGATATTAATTAAAATTACGTTTCACTGGTTCTTCAGTAGAAAAAGTTGCAGAATCTTTAGTGGATAGTCCCTGATTCTCAAAAATTTGTCACTGATTCAAATAGTGTAAAATGAATCACTGATGCTCTGAAAAATTCCGCCATGACTTAAATGAGAAAAGTTAAATTATCACAGAACTCAAGGATACACATTTTAATTATGTTTATTATACAAAATGTTAAAGGCTGTAGAAACTCAAGTGCTTTTTTTACTGATTCCTCAGTGGCAGTATGATAAAGAATTCGATATGAAAACTGAGTCATTTCTACTGAAAGAACAGTAGTTTTAACAAATCAATAGGTCAATATTTCTGATTGAATCAAATAGTTATTTAAAATTACAGATCTTCAGTCAATAGAAGTGACTGCTTTGGCGGCTCTGCTAAAACAGTAGAATTATTACTTAATAAAAATTTTTCGTAAAATTTCTACATTTTAATAAATGATTAAAATTAACGTTAAATGAATTTTTAACACACTTAAGGTTACGGATTAGATTTAGATCATTCAAAATTACTGATTTGATCAGTGGACATTACTGATTAGGTAAATTCATATTTATTGGCAGAAAAAAAACCTCCTTGTTTAAAATTATATTTTTTTTATTAAATTCCACTGTTTTGTTATGTGAAATTAAATTTTTCAAATATCAACTTTTACATTTTTCTTTGAGAATTTATATTTTTTATTGATAATTTAATTATTGTTTTAAAGTTAAACTACTTTTTTCAACTTTTTTTGCATTGAAAATAAATCTTTTCGTTGGAAAATTATTTTTTTAAATTATTCAACTATTTACTTGGTTGAAAGTTGAAGTGCTGTGTTCAAAATTCATTCTTTTGGTAAATGAATCTAATTGGTTAGAAATTAAACTATTTTATTGAAAATTTTTTTCTTTTAAATTAATATTTTTTAGTTAAAAATTCGCTTTTTTAGCAGATAATAAAGAAGTTTAAATTCTTTGTTAAAAATTCATTTGTTTGTTGAACATTCATCATTTTAGTTGAACATTCATATTTTTTAAACCCAAATATTTTTTTGCAAATTAGTTTTTTCAAAAATTAATATTTTTTAGTTGAAAATTCTTGTATTTCGTTGAAAGTTCTTTTCTTTTCTTTATAACACATGAGAAAAAATTGAAGCACTTTGTTAAAATTTTGTTTGTTTTTGTTGAACATTCATCATTTTAGTTGAAATGTCTTCTTTTCTCTTGAAAATTTTATTGTTTTGTTCAACATTAATTTTTGGCTTTTAACGAAATTTAATTTCAATAATCAAAAATTTGAATATTCTATTATTTGTTAAAAATTGATCTTTTTTATTTGCCAATTTGACTATTTGATAAAAAAATACTCTTGTTTGGAAGAAAATTAATATGGTTTGTGGAAAATTCAACTTCTCAGTTGACAGTTAAACTGCTTTATTAAAAATTTATTATATTGGTTCATAATTCTTAATTTTAGTAGAGAGCTAATCCGCTTCGTTTAAAAATAAACTATGATATAAAAAAAAAATTTTGGCAATGAATTTCTTTTTATTGCAAATTATTTTATTAAACATTCAGTTTCTGTTGAAAATTCATCATTTTAGTTGACAATTCATCTTTTTTCTTTTTGAAAGTTTAACTATTTTGTTGAAAATTTGTTTCGTTTAAATTAATATTTTTCTTTTCTTTTGAAAATTGAACTATTTTGTTAAAAAATATTTTTCTATTTGATGAAAACTTTCTTTTGGAAATTTTAATATTTTTTTTCGAAATTAGTTTTTATTGTTTAAAGAATATTAATTTCGTTGATTGAAATTTTTTGTAAATAAATCATGTTATTTTTGTGAAAAATGCAACTGTTTGAATATAAACTTGTCTTGCTCGGTAGAAAATTAATATTCTTGGTGGAAAATTTACTTTTTTTTAAATTCAATTGCTTGTTTAAAAATTGAACTGCTCTGTTAAAAAATCATTATTTTGGTTAATAATTAGGAATTTTAGTTAAAAACTCACATTTGGTTTAAAATTAAACTATTATGTCAAAAATTTGTTTGTTTTATTAATTTTTTTTTTATTTGAAATGCTTTTATTTTTTGAAATTTCGCCTTTTCTGACAGAAAATTAAATAAAGTTGAACTAGTTTATTGAACCTTTCACTTTTTTTTGAATATTCATCATTTTAGTTAAACATTCATATTTTTTTAACCCAAATATTTTGTTGCAAATTAATTTTTTTCAAAAATTAATATTTTCTAGTTAAAGCACTTTGTTAAAAATTTATTTGTTTTAGTTTTTAAAATGTCTTCTTTTCTGTTGAAAATTTTATTGTTTTGTTCAATATTAATTTTTGACAATTTTAATTTCGATAATTGAAAATTTGAATATTCCATTATTTGTTAAAAACTGTTCTTATTTTTTGCCAATTTAACTATTTGATAAAAAAATACTCATGTTTGGAAGAAAATTAATATTTTTTGTGGAAAATTCAACTGCTTGGTTGAAAGTTGAACTGCTTTATTAAAAATATTGAAAATTCCTGTTTTTTAGTAGAAAATTTGAAAAAGTTAAATTATTTTATTGAACATTCACTTTTTTTTGAAAATTCATCATTTTAGTTGACAATTTATCTTTTTTCTTTTTGAAAGTTTAACTATTTTGTTAAAAATTTGTTTCGTTTAAATTAACATTTTTCTTTTCTGTTAAAAATTTAAATATTTTGTTGAAAAAATTTTTTCTATTTGATGAAAATTAAGTTTGTTATTTGCAAATTTAAATATTCCGATTTTGCTTAAAAATTGGCCTTTTTCAGTGGCAAATTAAACCATTCGGTTAAAAATTCGTCTTGTTTGGAAGAAAACTAATATTGTTGGTGGAAATTTTATTTATTTTTTTGAAAATTCAACTCCTTACAATTATTTAAAAGTTAAACGGCTTTGTTAAAAACTCATTCTTTTGGATAATGATTTATAATTTTAAATAAAAACTGATCATTTGGCTGAAAACTAAACTACTATATTAATTTTTTTTTTAAATCATTTTCATTCATTTTTAGTTGCAAATTCGTACTTTTGGTAGAAAATTTATAAAAAGTTTTAACCATTTTAAGAATTCAATGTTTTGTTAAGGATTTATAATTTTAGTTACAAATTTTGATTAAAAATTAATCTTCGAAAATGAAAATCTTTGTTAAAAATTCATTCTTTTATATAATGATTTATAATTTTAAAAAAACTATTATTTTTCTGAAAATTAAACTACTATATTAATTTTTTTTAAATCATTTTCATTCATCTTTACTTGCAAATTCGTACTTTTGGTAAAAAATTTAAAAAAAGTTCTAACTACTTTTTTAAGAATTCAATGTTTTGTTAAGGATTTATAATTTTAGTTAAAAATTTTGATGAAAAATTAATCTTTGAAATTGAAAATCTTTATTAAAAATTCATTCTTTTGGCTAATGATTTATTTATAATTTTAAATAAAAACTGATTATTTCCCTGCAAATTAAACTACTATATTAATTTTTTTAAATCATTTTCATTCATTTTTATTTGAAAATTCGTACTTTTGGTAGAAAGTTAAAAAAGAGTTTTAACTACTTTATTAAGAATTCAATGTTTTCTTAAGAATTTATAATTTTAGTTAAAAATTTTTATTGAAAATTAAACTATTTCATTTTTGGTTGGAAGTTTATCTTTTGCGCTGGAAATTCTTAAGATTGGAACCGGGTTATAATTTATATATATTCTTAAAAAAATATCTTAAAAGTAACATTTAATGATAAAACTTATTTATTTTTATCATTATACAATGGCCAAACGTAATTAAAATTAATTTAAATTACAATCAAAAGCAAGGCATCACGCCTACTAGGACTACCATAGAGTACACAATACAGTTAAATAAAAATTGTTAATAAAATTTATAAATCATAAATTCGCTTCTAAAATGACAGGCGATGTAATGAGTCAGTAGGCACGTGACGCAGTGGGCAAACGTTTAAATAGAAATAATGGTGACCCTGACGATCGTCAAAGACGATAAAATTCAACGGCCCCGAAGAAACGTAATACAGATACCTAATTATGCTTCATAGTGACCGTAATGATGAGAGTTCTCATCAGTTCTGAATTCAAATAAAAAGAAAGACTATTCGAGAATATTTTCTATATTCCATGTACTCATTTCATTTTTTTCATATTCATTGGGCTGCATGCTTGCAGAAAAATTAGATTTACTACCAATTTCCTGCGCTGACAGTGATAAAAAATAATTGACTTGTAAATTTTACTGAATATATTTTTTTAGCAGATTTCATAAGGGGCTGCTCATAAACTATAAACGATTTCTCACTAGAGCTCTTTTGAGGGGACCTACAGTTGAAGGTGGGATCCGAACCACCAGAGATTCGGGTTACTCGCTCTTGGCAGAAGTACATAGAAAAATTTCTATTGGTAGGTTACAAACGAAATATCCCTCGTTGAAGAACGTTTGTTTACCCCCCCCCCCCCCACCTCCCTCTAAAATTAGCAACCTTATCAAAAAGTAATGTAGCTCAAATTTCTCTCAAAAGAGGGAAAATCGAGTGATTTTTTGACAAAAATATTGCATTTTCAACAAAATAGTGAACTTTTCTATCAAAAAAGGTTTTTACAAAAAAAGAGTTTTAACTTAACAGTGAGAAAAATAATTTTGGTCAAAAAAGTATTTTTCGACGAAGAAGATTCATTTTCGATAAAAAAAATACAGATTTTCAACAAACATATTTATTTTTAACGAAAATAATCCTCAACCAAATAGACAAAATTTCAATCACGATAAATGAATTTTGAACCAAATAGTCGCATTTCCAATTTTTTTTTAAATCCTGAAAACAAAATGAAATCGTCAAATTTGTAGTATATAAAATTAATTTTTAAAAAATACAAATGAATATTCAATAAAAGGGCAAATTTTTAACCAATTATTTGAACCCTTTCAAACAAAAAGATGAATTTAAAAAAAAAAGTTTTATTTACTAACCAAAAAGACGAATTTTCAACCGAAAAAAAATTTTAAACTGAACAAACCGAATAGTTGAAATTTAACGCATAAGAAAATAATTTTAAACAAAAAAGTATTTTCGCACAAGAAGACCAATTTTCGGCGAAAAAATGCAGATTTTCAACAAAAATATTTATTTTCTAAAAAACTGTTGAAATGTTAAAAAAAATAATAATTTTCAATCTGTGAAGATATATTTTTAACCAAATGGTAGATTTTTCAAATTCAAATAAAAACGATTAAAATTCGACCGAATAGTTGAATCCTCAACCAAACAGATAAAATTTCAATCACGATAAATGAATTTTGAACCAAATAGTTGCATTTTCAATTAAAAAAGATCTTTTCTGAAACGAAAATGAAATCATTAAATTTTTAAAATTAAAAAATTAATTTTTAACAAATTAAATTAATTTTTAACCAAATGGTTATATTTTGAACTTGTAACGGGTATATTTCCAACAAAAAACGGGATTGTTAAGTTTTCACGCCAAAAAATTAATTTTTTAAGAAGAAAAAAATAAAATTTCAACAAAACATTTCAAATTTGGATGAATTTTCAACTAGTTAAATTAATGTAAAAAAATAGTTGAATTCTCAAATAGATGAAATTGGAATCAATTTTGAAACAAAAAGTTGAATTTTCAAGTAAAGAAAAATCTTTTCTGAAACAAAAATGGAATCTTCAAATTTTCAGCATAGAAAATTTATTTTAATAACAAACAAACAAACTTTAAAAAAGAATTCATTTTATAACACAAAAAATTAATTTTTAACTAAATTAACGAATGTTCAACAAAAAATTAATTTTCATCAAAGGAATTCAAGGTTTCACATAAAAAATTAATCTCATAAAAGTAAAATAATTTTATTTAAATGAAAATAGTAATAGCAATAGTAAATTAAAATAGATAAAAATGCCTTTTTAACAAAATAATTCAACTTTCAACTAAGTAGTTAAATTGTTGACCAAAGAAGATGACTTTTTAAGAAAATAGTTACATTTTCACAATATAATTAAATTCTAATCCAAATAGTAGAATTTCAAAACCAAATAAGATTGTTATACCAAAAATATAATACAGCGAACTCTCGCCTATTCCAAGGGCCGCGAAACGTGAATATTTGGGTATTTCCAGGCTGGAGGGACCCCCACCTCTACTGCGAGTCATGGCGTGATTTTGTCAAGCGATCGAAAGAAATAGGATTTTTTTTGAAAAATGAAAAAGAGTGTGAAGTCTGAAATCTAGTATGTTTGACTGACAAAACAGTCACTTTGACGGAAAAATCAGAAAATATTTGTTACTGATGCAATCATTAAGTGATTTAAAAATGATAGTTTTAAAAATTTTAATTTTAATTTAAAATGACTGATTTTCAGTCAATAAAAATGACTTGATTCATTTTAAAATTTATCTAGTTTCACTCGTTCCCTCTTTACAGTTTACTGTCAGATATCAAATTTGGAATGTTTATTTCCTAATTATTTTTTATTTTTCAAATCAAATTTCGCTTCAAAACAAAATAAAATTTTTTTTTTTATTTGCTAAGATTCATATTTTAAGTAAAACAATAGGATTTATCAACATTGTGTATCTACATTAAAAAAAAAATATAATAAAAATTAAGTCTATATAAATTATAATTTTTCTGAGTTATAATGTCATGAGATCATCAAATGGAAATCAATTTGTCCGCGATTAAAAATGTACACATAATTTTATAATAAATTTTAAAGGTGCTTCTATAGTTTATTTTTCTAATAGGTCTTCCATAAATCTCAGGATGCGTTTTTTCTTTGTTTAAATAAAGATATATGTTTGCTTAAGAATTAATTTTTTTAATGAAAATTAAACTATTTAATTTCTGTTTAGAAATTTTTGTTGTTAAAAATTAAATTATTTTCTTTTAAGCTTTTTTGAATTCAAGTGTTTGGTTGCAAATTTAATTAATTTGTTTAAATTTTGCCTTTTTGATAGGAATTTATTCTTCTTGGTTAAAATTCATCTTTTTCGTTAAGAAATGTAATTATTTTATTAAAAATTTAAAAATTTTCTAAATAATCATTCTTTTCGGTTAAACATTCAAATTTTTTATTAAAAGATCAAATTTCTTGAACAAAATATAATTTATTTTGTTAAGATGAAATTATTTTAATTTAAAGCTTTTCCATTTTACAACTATTTATCTATAAAGGATTTTAATTAAAAATATTACAATTTTGAACATTTAAAAATAATAAGGTTAATAGTTCAAATGAAAATTAATATAAATTTAATTATTTAAATAAAAACCAAATAATTTTAAATTCTTGTAAAATGAAATTATTCCAATTTTACAAGTATTTACCTATAAATGATTTAAATTTAAAATTGTACTTTTTTAATATTTTCAAATTATAAAGCTAAAACTTTAAATTAAAATTTATACCATTTTAAATTATTTAAATGAAAATAAAATATTTTTGAATTTTCTTAACATAACATTATTCTAATTTATAAATGTTCTATTCCACAATTACTTAGCTGTAAAGGATTTTAATTTCAGTTTGACAATTTTTAAATTATAAAGTTAAAAGTTTAAATTGAAATTTAAATAAATTCAATCCTTTAAATCAAAGCCAAATAATTTTAAGTTTTGGTAATATGGCATTATTCCAATTTTTCACTTATTTACCTATAACAAATTTTAATTTAAAATTTTAAAATTTTACAATTTTGAACATTTGTAAATGATAAAGTTAAATGTTGAATTATTTAAATGAAAATCGAATATTTTTGAATTTTGTAAACATTTGAAAATAACATATTTCAAACAAATGGAGATTTAAAATAAAAAAGACAAATTCGCCACAAATAATTAAATATTCAATAAACATGATTAAATGTCTATCATTCATTAATCTTTTATAAAAAAAATCAGCGTATCCAATATGCAGGTTAAGTTTTTAGCCAAACATAGAATAGCTGAATATTTTCAGATAAATAAAAAATTATTTTGAAGAAAGTTGTTAGTCCTCTTTTTTCATTTTTAAATACCTTTGATCTTTTTGGTCGTAAATTTATTTATTTTTTAAATTTACAGTTTCGCCGAAAATTTTTTTTATTTGCTGAAAAACTAATTCATTTTTTCTAGTTACAAATTGGTCTTTTTGGCAGAAAAACAACCATTTGGGTTGAAAACTCATTTATTTTGTTTAAAAAAACTCTTTTTTAGTTGATAATTATACTGTTGGTTGAGATTAAATTTCTTTAGTTTAAAATTAGTTTTTTTTTAAAATGAAAACAAATTTTTCAAACTAAAAATTTAACTATTCCATTTTACATCAACATTTTTTATAGATTATTAATTTTTTCGTTGAAAATTTATCTCTTCGGCTGAAAATTTAACTGTTTCGTTAAAAATTTATTTAATTTGCTTAAAAACTTATTTCTTTAAATAAATAATAAAATATTCTATTTTTCGTTGAAAATTTATATTTTTTATTTAAAATTTAGTTTTTTAGTTAAAATTTAGTTATTTATTGAAAATAAATTTTTGAAACTAAAAATGTAACTGTTACATTTTACGCCCAACATGTTTTTATAGATATTTAATTTCATCAATTAACAAACATGAAATTTAAACAACAAAAAAATATATTTTTAATACCAAAAAGACGAATTTTAAAAAAAGAATGATTTTTCACTCAAGATGAAAATAAAAGTTTATCTAAATTGTTGAACCTTAAAGCTAAAGGACGAATTTTCGCTAAAAAAAAATATTTTTCAAATCAAAATATGACTTTTAGAAAAGAAAATTTATTTTTCACGAAACTGATGCATTTTTACCTAACAAACATGAAATTTCAAACAATCAAAAATTTTTTTTACTCAAAAAGAACGATTTTCATCTGAAAAAGATCAATCTTAAAAAAAATTTAAAAGTTACATTTTCAGTTAAGGAATTAATTTTAAAATAAAAACTTTTCGATTAAACAGTCAAATTTTCAACCGACGACAAAAGTCTTCAATCAAAAAAATAAAGGTTTAAAAATATAGATTAACATTTACCGCACTAGTTGAATTATCAATTAAAAAAAGATTATTTTTCAACAACAAAGTTAAACTTTCAATCAAAGAGATAAATTTTCAACTAAAAATAAAAATCTTCAAGAAGAAAATATATATTACTTCTATTTCTACTAAAAAAAATGAATTTTAAATTTAAAAAGTTAATTACGAAAAAATAGTTGAATTTTCTGTAAAATTTTTTTTTGACTTTTTACCATGAAAATATGAGTTTTTAAACGAGAAATAAGTTTCTACGAAAAAAATTGAATTTTGAATCGAAAAAGATGAATCTTTAACCAAAACGATAAACTATTATTTAAAAAAAATTTAATATAGTTGAATTTTCATCTAAAAAAGATTACAGTTGACGTTTCAAGATAATGATATTAATTTTTTAAGAAAAAATAGGTTTCTAAGAAAAAATTTAATTTTCAATGCAAAAAGACGAATTTTTTCAACCAAAAGGATGAAAATATAACAAAATATTTTAATTCTCTACCAAATAGTTGCATTTTTAATTTTATCGAAGAAAGATGAAATTTGTACTGTAAAAGACCAATTTTTGAATCAAAAAGACAAATTAAAAAAAACAGAATGGAATTTTCATTCAAAATGATTTAAATTCACTTTTCAACGCCAAAATATAAATTTTAAACAAAAACTCAATTTTTTACAAAATAGTTAAATTTGTGAGAAAACAGTAGAATTTATCACCAAAATGTATGAATTTTTAATAAAATAGTTTAAATTTGAAACAAATGTTTGCATTCTTATCAAAGAAAGATAAAATTTCTCTTAAAACAGATGAGTCTTTGAATAAAATATAAAATAAATAAAAAAAGTTAAATTTTCAAACAGAAAATATATTTCAGTTCTCTTTCCAACACCAAAATATTAAATATAAACAAAAGGAAATTTTCTACAAAATTGATAAATTTTCAACAAAACAAGGGAATTTTCAACAAAAAAATGACTTCCACAAATTGTTGAATTTTTAACCAAATAGTTGCATTTTTGTTTAAGAAAGATGAAAAGTTTTTTTTTTAGCAGACGAGTTAAAAAAACTTTTAAAAATAAATAAATTTTCATACGAAGAACAGTCCATTTAACTTTCCAACACCAAAATAAGAATTGCAAACAATAAAATATTTTTCTGCTAAATACTCGAATTTAAAATCAAAAAGTAAAGCAAATTTTTAACTAAACATTTGCATTTTCGTTCAAGTTAAATGAAATTTCTACTCAAACAGGTGAATTTTTAAATCAAACAGACAAATTTAAAAAAAAAACAGGTTTTTTAAACAAAAGTTAAATTTTCTAGGAAGTAGTTTAATTTTCAACAGAACAGTTTCATTTTTTCCAAGAAACATGCACTATTTATAATGAAAAATATGAAAGATGAATAAAATAAAAATGTGATTTTCACAATAAGTGTTGAAATGTACCTAATTAAATTTTATGTGATAGTCAAATCCGAAAATTATTCAATTTTTAGACTAAGAAAGATACATTTTTAGACAAAAATCGAATAGTTAAACTTTTAATTAAAAAAAAGATTTTAAATTTAAAAAAAAAAACGAATTTTCTACCAACTGGTTGATTTTTCCCCACTAAATTAGTGAACTTTCATGACAAAATCACGAATTTTATATACAAAACAGTTAAATTATGAAATAAAAAATATGAAATTCTGATCACATAGTTAATTTTATACAAAAAAAAAAAAGAATTTCCAACAAAATACAAGAACTCTCAAACCAAAAGTTAAATTTTGAACTAAACTAGATTTATTTAAGATGAATTTCTAAAGTAAAAGCTGAATTTTCAACAACAAATAATTAATTTTTAAGCAAAAGGATTAATTAAAAACCACAACAAAATTCTTAATAAAATGAAAAATTTCTCAACCAAAGTTTAATTCTTAAAAGAGAAATAATTTTTTTTTAATCTTTAAGAAAGTAGTTTTTTCAACTTTAAGAATTAGTTGTTATTTTTTTTTTAACAAAAAAGTTGAATTTTCAAATAAAAAAGAAAAATTTTTAAACAAAAAGATTAATTTACTATAAAAAAATACAATTTTTTAACAAAATAAGTGAGATGACAAGCAAAAGTTGCATTTTCATTTAGAAAAGATGAATGTTTGAAGAAAAAGATTAAATTACTACCAAAAAAGACAAATTTTTAATAAAATTCAAATATTCTTAACCAAAAAGCTTCATTTCTAAGAAAAAAATCATTTATTTTTTATTTTTAAGAAAGTATTGTAACTTTAAAACGTAGTTGTTAAATTTTTACCTAAAAAAATGAATTCTCTAACAAAACGATCAACTTTTTACAACAACAAAAAACGAGCTTTTTAACAAAAGGATTAATTTACTACCAAAAGAGACGAACTTTTAATAAAATTCAAGAATTATCAACCAAAAAGTTGAACTTTTAACTAAAAAAAATTAATGTTTAAATAAAAAGATTAATTTACTAGCAAAAAAGATGAATTTTTAATAAAATTCCAAATTTCTCAACCAAAAATTCGAATTTTGAACAAAATTTAAAAAATGTAACTAAATTTTGAATTTTCAAATAAAAAAGAAAAAAAAATTTAACAAAAAGATTAATTTACTATAAAAAAATACGATTTTTTAACAAAATACGTGAGATGACAAACAAAAGGTTGCATTTTTATTTTAAAAAGAGGAATTTTTGGAGAAAAAGATTAAATTTCTACAAAAAAACGAGCTTTTTAACAAATTTAAAAATTCTTAACAAAAAAGTTAAATTTTTAACAAAAAAAGACTAATCTTTAAACAAAAGGATTAATTTACTACCAGAAAATACGAATTATTAATAAAATTTCTAGAATTATCAAACAAAAAGTTAAATTTTGAACCAAAAAAGATTAATGTTTAAACAAAAAGATTAATTTACTGGCAAAAAAGACGAATTCATAATAAAATTCCAAATTTCTCAACCAAAAGTCGAATTTTAAACACAATAAAAAATTTGTTACTTAATGTTGAATTTTCAAATAAAAAATAAACATTTATTGACTAAAAGATTAATTTACTGTAAAAAAATACAATTTTTTAACAAAATACGTGAGATGACAAACAAAAAGTTGCATTTTCATTTTTAAAAATTGAAAAAAAATAAAGTACTACCAAAAAAGACGACTTTTTAATAAAATTCAAATATTCTCAACCAAAAAGCTTAATTTTTAAGAAAGAAATTTTTTTGTATTTTTAAGAAAGTATTGTAACTTTAAAACGTAGTTGTTAAATTTTTACCCAAAAGGATGAATTCTCTAACAAAACGATCAATTTTTTACCAAAAAAACGAGCTTTTTAACAAATTTAAGAATTCTAAACCAAAAAGTTAAATTTTCAACTAAAAAAGACTCATTTTTAAACAAAAGGATTAATTTGCTACCAAAAAAGACAAATTTTCAATAAAATTCAAGAATTCTAAATCAAAACGTTGAATTTTTAAATAAAAAGAATAAATTAGAAACAAAAAGATTAATTTACTATAAAAAATACAATTTTTTAACAAAATATGTGAATTGAGAAAAAAATTTGCATTTTCATTTGAAAAAGATGAATTTTTAAAGAAAAAGATTAAATTACTACCAAAAAAAAAGGTATTTTTAATAAAATTTAAATATTCTTAACCAAAAAGTTCAATTTTTAATAAATAAAATTTTTTTAATATTTAAGAGATTAGTTTAACTTTAAAACCTAGTTGTTAAATTTTTAACCAAAAATATGAATTCTCAAACAAAATGATTAACTTTCTACTGAAAAAAAAACAAACTTTTAATCAAATTTAATAATTCTCAACCAAAAAGTTAAATTTTCTTCTAAAAAAGATTAATTAAAAAACAAAAAGATTAATTTACTACCAAAAAGGACGAGTTTTCAATAACATAAAAAAATTCTTAAATAAAAAGGTTAATTTTCAACTAAAAAATATTAATTTACTACCAAAAAAGACAAATTTTTAATAAAATTGAAGAATTCTAAATCAAGAAGTTGAATTTTCAAATAAAAAAGAATAAATTAGAAATAAAAAGATTAATTTACTATACAAAAAATGCATTTTTCTTAACCTAATACGTGAAT
>JAAAKG020099149.1:0-15963 GCA_010014905.2 Druon quercuslanigerum | reverse complement strand
CATATATTTTCTTTTCTCGCTCATCCAACTCTCACTGCTATCCCCAAGAGCTTGGAATGTGCTTGCTCAGCAACCTTTAAGATGTTTAGATTTCTCAAAAATTGTGAAAACAATGATTTGCAAATTATAAAAATTTGGAGAAAAATGTAGATTTTTCACAATTTTGTAAAAAGAAGCTTTTTGTGAATATGGAAAGGTTTTTAGAAAATTAAACAATATTATCTAGATTGTTAGGAAAATTTTAAGTTATTTTCTGGAAGATTTTGGTTTAACTTTTTTTATTTTGCTGATATCCCAAGTGTGAGTTTTTGCAGACCGAGACCGAAGAAACGACGCCCTGTCTTACAACTTTCTGGTCTATCATGAAATTTAGCTAAAGATTTAAGAGGGAAAGGGAATTTTCACTATACTTGTTTTTAAATTAAACATTATCTAAACAGTGCAAGTCCCAATGGCAAGATACATTAGGGGCCCTATAAGTTCCCTGAATGAATGCGATGATTCGTTGTCCTCGTCCTCCTCACCATCAACCCATAGTTTGCTTCCCAAAACAAGTGAAGTTCTGATGGTTTTTCTTTCACACATTCCAAATTTTTTAAGGTTGTCTCGGATGTTACCTGCTTGGAAAAGGCATAATCTCTCTGCATGTTGTTAAATCTCGAATCCCTAACAATACATAGCTATTCCGAAATCCTTGACGTAAACCAGGACAAAAGTGTGTTCATTCTTCTCTACGTAAACACAAGAGTCTGCCTTCGTTGGGGGTGAGTCCAATGTCGCATAGAGTCTTATCCAGTTGAACATACCATTGACGACCCGTTTAGCGCAAACCATTTATGGCTCTTTTTAATTTACATACTTTGGCTCCTCGTTAAAGATTCTTTAGCATGGTTTTCGCTTACTCCATGAGTCTGACGTCTTTGTCTTCTAGAATAATTTTCTCTAAAATTTCATACAACAGTTCTGGTTTCTCCATGTAAATTTCATTATCGATTTTCCGTTGAGATAGTCAGTTGTGAAATCAAGTTGCGATACGTGCAATTGAAACTTTTTGCAGCTAATCACATCAGAAACCTAAGGGAACTGAGTCGATAAACTAGTGCGAAGGCGTCGTCAAAATCTATGCATGAGCATTGGGTAAACCCGTTTGCAACAACCTGTGCTGGAACTGATGATATTTTCCTGGGTAGGTTCGTCAACCATTTCCCAAGAATCATTTGCACCAAGACACTTGATTTCTAAATGGATGGCATCTTTCCATTTAACGCCTTCTGAAAATTTAATCGCTTATGAAAATGGAATCTCTGATGCATTCATGACTCACTCAGCATCATGCCATTCAACATTTTTGTCCTCGCTTTGTCGATGCTCGTCTCTATAATCGTTCACTTCGATAGGAAGATTCTAGTCAATTTGGAGGTCCTCGTTATTGTGTGTTTCTTCGTCGATTTCGACTCTATGGTCAATTAAAGTTTGATATTGTTTTTTAAGCCTGCCTGGCCCTTCAGTCAAAATTTTTCCGGTCATCCAGCTGCGTGTCTCGCTGGAAGTTCTACCTCTGGATTTTCGTCTGCCTCGTCCTCCTCCTCCTCCAGAACAGCATCCTTTGTGACTTACTGAGCTGGTTCTTCGAGATTCTGGAAATTTGGATCAATCTCAGTTTCTCTGACAGTCGTTACATCTTCAACATCTTTTAAAAATTTAAAATGACAATTTGTTGTTTCCTCGCAGACGATGTCTTTGTATCGATTCCTGATTTCGAATTCTTCGTGGAATACAACGTCCCTGAATACTCATATTTTTCTTTCTGAAGAAACTCAAATGCAAAACGCATTTAAGGTTTCGGAATATCCGATGAAAATTCCCTCCAGAGTTTTTAGACTAAGTTTGTCCTTATTCGGATTTTTATTTGCGCTTTTCACCTTGCATCCAAGCGTTCTAAGGTATATGACATCCGGGCATCTTCCAGTCCACTTGTCGAAAGGAATCCCAACATCTAAGCTCTTCGTGATGCATCTATTCCTTATGTGGTTTGCAGTAGCTATCGCTTTAGCGCAGAATGATAGCAAACGGCCTGACTGAATCAACATACGTCAAGCTGACTCGTCCAGCGTTCGATTCTTACATTCTGCGACGGTTCAAATATTCGAAAAATTTGAATACTACCTCAGACTTGTAAGGAAGAAAGTAAACTTCACACTAACGATATTTCTCATCTGTCAGGGTCAGAAAATAGCGCGCCCCAGCCTTTGATTACGTTCTCATAGTACCGCAGAGATCACAGTGCATAATTCTAAGAATTTTGGGCAATCGTTAAATTCCTTTTGGGAATGGTGTGCTCGTCAGTTTTCCAGCGACGCTTGATTTACACGAACGCAGATCAGCAGCCTCCTTGAAGTCCAAATCTGAAACTTTTTAATTTTTCAGCATGGAGACCATATACTTTGAATATTATTGACCTAAATGGGATTTCAAAACAGCTGCGTCTGATATTTTCATATTTAAAACTGCGCGAGCTGACTATGCTTTATCATGCAGATAGTATAAATCCCCTGCACGATCAACTATCATCCTAACATTTACTTTAGGGTAACTAACGCATTTTTTGTCAACAATTTTAGCGACTGATATAAGGTTAGTCCTTAAATCAGGGACATAAAGTGTATTTTATAGTTTAAGTCCGCTCTGAATCTTCTGATATACGCAGAACGAGTTAGGATTGTTGAAGAGATGAGATGTACACCCACTTTCCAAACACCATCTGTCGATATTTTTCCTATTGTAGGCTTCCTCTGCGATGTTAGCCTTTTGTTTTTCCGAATTCTTTTTCTTCAAATTGCACCGGATTCAATCTCGTTCAGTCTTAGATTTCTTGCTTCGCACTCCTCTCTAATTTTTACCTTACAAGCTTAGGCGTCTGCCGAATTGTCGCGGGACTTAATTGCACAGCGAAAATTCTCATAACTGTTTAGCAAGGAATTAAGAAGCATGATTGTGAGCAAATCGCCGTTTATTTTGACATTCATATCCTGACATTTGTCAACGGCATCAGAAAATTTTGTGATTATGTTAAATGTACAAAACGGACCGACAAGACGTGGCTGGCAGTTTGTTAAAGATTTTGTAATGAAAAAAAAAGAATCGTGGAATCAAAGTAAATATAAAAAGAAAGAAACGATAACAAGTTTATCGTAAGCTGAGTTCACCCTTAGAGTTTAAAGCAAATATTATCCTCCTTACCGGACAATTTTGTATCAAAAATTGTGATAAAAAGTGTTTTAAGTGAAGCAACCGTAAACAAAAATTGATTGTTCTTTTTTTCAATTCAGCCATAATTATTAAAATTTAACTATTTATACCTTTGTCAAGATGCAACAGTATTATAATATTAGTTCAATTCCTCAAATCATATAAACTTTTTTCCCAGGTACCTGACTATTTCCATGACAATACCTTAGGAATTATAATTTTCACTTTGAAACAAATCATTTCATAAAGAATTAGAATTTTGTTTCGCGTGCATTAATCCGGGAATTTCCATTAAGAATTATATTTTGATGTGGAACAGGGATTTTTGACATTAAGTGAAAACTTTGAAAAAGAATTTTAATTTTGGTTTAGATCTCTTAACCCATTTAAAACTTTCCTTTTCCCGAATTGATTGAGATTGTTCATTTAATTTCCAAAACTGCCTATTTTACATCAAAAACATCTTAAATCTTTTAAGATGTTTAGAAATCTGTTTGAATCTTTAATAATAGCTAAAAGTCATTCAAATCTTTTGAACTCTTCTAAACTGACCAGGAAAAAATAACAATTAGCCGGGAGAAGACTTTGAAATTACGAATGGAATGGCAACTTTCGTTCAGAATTACAGCTTTTACATTAGGATAAGAAATTTCATCAGAAACTGAAATGTTGTCTTAGAAAACGCAAGTATTGAGATGGAACAGAAAATGGTAGAAAATAATTTTAATTATGATTCATAAAAAAATTTAAACTTCCTTGTCATAAAACAGAACTCGATAGAATTTAAAAATTGTTTTTTTTTCCTGTGAGGTGTAGTAGGGAATTTCCGGAGATTTATGGTCTGTTCATTATAAAAGACAAAAGAATTAAAACAATGGTACATAAAGAAATGTAAACTGTATTTCATAGAATTTACATACATTTGTTTTTTTAAATCTGTCCTTATAGAAGACACTATATAAAGTTTCTACGAATACGACGAACTTTGATTAAGACCTGAAGGATTATATAAGCCATTATGTTAATTTTAACGGACTGGATAATAACATTTTATTACTCGAATCTGACGCCGATTATATATAAACATCTGAGAGGTATAAGCTTAACGTATGTAATTGGAATGATAACGACTATTATGTGTATTATATAATCCAATAAAGCGCTAAAATATTAATCAATTAGGTTTTTCATAAAAAATTTATTTAATAAATTGTTTAGTTTTCCCTCTAATTAGACAAGATGAGGATTGTTTTTACTTTCGTATTATCCCTGGCGCTGGGTGAATGCATAATGCAGAATTTGTGTGCTTTGGACAATAATATTTGAAAATTGCCCTCTACAAATTACGTAGAACGATTTGGAAAAGTTTTCACGAGACAGCACCTGGTATCTCAGGGGTGCAAGCAACTTAACTTACTTCTTTTTTTCTTAGTGAAGCTTTAAAATTTTTGTACCATTCGAATTTTTGCATATTATTTTACATTTTTTATTGATTCTTTTATTATAAATAAGTAAATCACATTGAAAGAATGCAGCATAGGGTTGTCTGCTTTAAAAAGTTTAATTCTCCTATTTCTTATACTTCTCGATTCAGATGTTCTTCTCATCTTGACAGACATTTCTCTTCTGTAAAGAATTTTTCTCAGACCAGGCAACATTCTCCTCATGCCAAAAGTCATTTTACCACCAGACTTGTTACTTCTGCCGAGCCTCCTCTTCGTATTAGATCCAGGTCTCCTCCTGTCAGAAGTCATTTTCCCACCAGACTTGTTCCTTTTGCCGAGTCTCCTATTCGTATCAGGTCCAGGTCTCCTAATGCCAGAAGTCATTTTTCCACCAGACTTGTTTCTTTTTCCGAGTCTCCTCTTCGTATTAGATCCAGGTGTCCTCCTGTCAGAAGTCATTTTCCCACCAGACTTGTTCCTTTTGCCGAGTCTCCTATTCGTATTAGATCCAGGTCTCCTCCTGTCAGAAGTAATATGATCTGGCAGAACCTAAATTTCTTTCTGCTATTTCCCTATACAAATCCAACATGGCGGCCGAGATTCCAGATTCGAATATACACTTTTTCTTACAATTAAGCCATTCATTTGAAACAACGCATTGTGGTGCTTGGACTATGCAATAGTGGTGGATATTAAAAAACTTCGCGGGATATATACAATGACATATCTCCATCAGTGTCCATATCCAAACCAAAAACGAGTGAAAATAAATATGAATAGCGGCGCGGCTGTAGATATGACTCCAGAAGAAATCAAGGAATCTACCTTAGGCCGGCATCGCCTAATTTCAAAGAATTTAAAAACCATTGTTGTAGACGGTTTTCGTCTATAAGATAACTTTATTTTCTAACAAATGTTGTGATTAGTTTGTGACAAATTATAAAGAAAAAGCAAATTTACAAGAAGATTTTTTTATTTCGTGTAGGTAATATATGTAAAATTTAGTATTTTTTGAGCAACTCCTAAATATCAATAAATTTTTTAAAAAGCCTCTATTTTTTCGTAAACCTTTTAAATCTGGAGGTGAAATCTTAAAAATGAAAAATAAAAATGTGAACAAAAAGAATTATCAATTGCTTAACTACTAGTCAATTGAAGTTTTATTCAAAGATTCAATCAATATAATTAAAGGTTCATATTTTATATTAAATACGTCTCTTTTGTATAAAAATAATCTTTTTGGTTAAAAATGTTCCTTTTTTTAATTTTAACTATTCGGTTAAAAATTAAATTATTTTACCAAAAAATTGCTATAACATCCTTTATATAATTGTAATTGTTTATAATGAATTCTAAAATATTATTCATTGGTTACTCATTTCTATTTCCTGTTCGAAATCTTCAATCTCAACTAAAATGAAGAATTTATTATAAGGATTATTCTTTTTTTATGTACTAGACATAATTTTAGATAAAAATTAATTTCTTTGTTAAAGTGTTGATTTAGTATGTTAAAAATTCCCTTTCTTTGGTTAACGAGTAATTTTTTAACTGAAAATTAATTTATTCCACTTTTGGTTGAAAATGTGTATTTTTCTGTGAGAAATTTAACTGTTGGATTAAAGATTCTCAGTGAAATTTTTTAAAAAGTTTCTTCTTGAAGTACGCAACAAATAAAATCGTTTTAAATTTCCAATACATCAATATATGATTGCAAGTTTTTTTCAATTATTTTTCATCATTAATTTAAAAAAATTAATTTAATTAAATTTAATTCATTAATAATTTATTAATAATTAATAATTATTAATTAATAATTAATTATATTTAATTAAAATTAATTTAATTTAATTTAATTAATTTAAAAATTAAGTTAATATGTTTTTGCTTTCAAATTACTAAAAAAGGTTTAATATAAATACATAAGGGCATTTATTAATTTATTTGACAATTAAAAGATGTGAGAATAATAGCGTGGGCCTTAATTTCCAACCCGAAATCCTTGAACTGTTTAGTTATGAAAATAAAAAATTTTACAATATGAAGGCTTTCAATTTAATTAAATTTTTAAAACTATTTCCATCTGAATAAAAACATAGTAAATTTAGTAATTTTTTTAATGCAGAGGACGTATCTTTCTTAAACATAAAAGGTCATATCCATTGTGACGCCAGTTTTACCGAATGAAGAAACTACGATTCATTTTGCCGCTGTAATGAAATGTAAATATGGGAGAAGGCCAAGCTTGGTGTTTGTAATTTATGAGATATCAACAATACGATACATAAATTATTTTTTTTAGTGAAGCACTCAAATAATAATCGGTTACGTAGTTATTCAAATTCTTCATTGATACATTATTTTCTTTTTACTTTGATTAGAAAATATGACGATTGCTCATATTTTAATCTTATCCTGGTTGGTGAACCTCAATTGTATTGGTAAATATAAGAAAAAAATAATTTTACATCGACTAGCATATTTTATATGGTTATACCTAAACTATTACATCCTACTGATAATAAGATGGTACATGAATTAGCTATAGCAAGTAAACACCTAATTAAAGTTAACAAACTAAATTGAATCAAGCGAATTTTAATTATTTACACAAATATTCCTTTAGAATAATGATATCACTTCACTATTCTCAAATTATATTTCACTTCTAAGGTTTTGTTTTTCAATCATCACTTTGAATTGCAGTACTCGCTATTCAAGTTCAGGGTTTTCTCGACGAATGGGAGCTATGCCTCATGGTCGTTTTAATTCACCTTCGCATCTGATAATCGAAACTGAACCGACTCTATTTTCGCAAATTTTTCATTTTTGTAGTTATTCACTGAACCTCAATAGTATATATTGTATTTCCCTTGTTACGTCGTTCCTAGTGGCCTTCCTCAAGAAACAATCTTGGAGGAAATAGCCTAAACGGAGATCCACTTAGCTGCTTCTTATTTAAAAAAGAATCAACTGAAGCTTATTTCTTTTCTAAATTAAAATATGTTAAAGAATCGTCTATATGAATTTCTATCCATTCACCTTGCCCTATCTAATTTCTTTCGTCTAACACATGCGGCGATGTAGCACTGATCGCCTACTCAGGTAGACGATTGCTGGGCTGGGTGCCTATGTAAGGTTTCCCCTCCTTCTACAAAAAGACTAATTATCATGGAAGCAATTTTTAATTCATTCCATTCTTTTGTTTAACTATTCTCTAATATTACCACACAAATCACCTTGCACGGCTTTGTAATTTCACAATTCACTAAGCTAGTTAGTTCAGTCCGTTGAAGCATTGATAGCCCAGAAGTTTCGTTGGTCTAGGGAATAGAACAACTTCCTCGATTATTAAGATTGATAGTGGAGGTGATAACTCTTGTTTCTTGGATAGGATAATTATCCCCGAATACTTGTTAGATTGAATAGTAGACCAAGTTCATTTTTCAATATCGTTTAATTAGGTACAAGTGCATACAGAAATATATTCGTTATGAATTTTGCAAAAGAGTGTAACCGTTAACATCTGTAGTGCAACTGGAGTTGCAGGTTCATTCTCAAGGGTGCATTATTTCGGAGTCTATTCTAAACCGAGCGGCGTCGAATCTGAAAGCGCAGATGCTGCCTAATTCTCAATTTCTAAATGGCCTCGTCGACGGTCAGAGTAAACGAAGGCGTGGTACGGAGGCTATTGTTCAAAAACCCATTGGGACTTAGGCCAAACAAGTTTGGCACTGAAATGAGTAGAAATACAATTTCATAAATCGAAGGTAATATAAGAACCAAATTGTAAAGGTTAACAGAAGTGTTTACAGGCTCTAAATGATCTTCGCCAGTATCTCAACTCAAGCTTAAATAATAAATTCTTACTTTAGTGGTTCTAGTTCAGTGCCATTTTTCTTCTCGGCATTCCTTCTCTTTCTCATCGAGTCTAATTACCTTCATTCTTCCTTCTCACTCGTTTCACTTCTAAATGGTCTCCTTAACTCTTGCTCTTTTTCTTTCCTTCTATGATCTATCTTGGATAGAGACACACGCCCGACGCCTTCGTCTTCTCCGTTTATCACCAGCACCTATAATTGAACTAGAGCTGTTTTCATCAACTTGTATTAATTTTTCTTGTGTACTTCTGGTAGATGCTCCTTCCCTCATTCTCCGGATTATTTTCGGTAGTGGCTATGTGTAACGTGCTACCCGCATATTCCCTGTATCCTTATTGCCTCCGTATACTGTAACGTCAATTTTCCTCCCCTTCTTCCCTGCTCTTTTTCAACCTTGTCAGCACAGTTTAGTCCAAGGCTCTAGTCAACTTCCAAACATCTACCATTTTTCGGTGGCGCTCCTCAATTTGGCGTAGAGGAAGTCAGATATAAGGGTTTTATTTAATTTTGTCCCTTCACCGATATTGTGGTTGCCAACTTTTTTTATAGAACTGAGCATACGGTTTTCTTCTCTAGGAAATATTTAATCTTCTATATCCTAATGAAGATTCAAGTTCACAGTTGGAGTATTTGCCTATTAGTGAGCCTATTTCCGATGTTCCTCGATCAAGTTTCCTCCTACTGCAAAGCGTTTTCTTCGTGTTTTTTTTATTTAGACTTTAACTTCGATTCGTCTAAATTATACCCAATGCGAATTCAAATCGGCGCTTCAAATTTTAAAGTAAGGCTCATCTCGCGGTAAATTAGTTCAATTTATAGAAGACCGAAATCTTCTAAGGCCCATTCCAAATGAAGAACAAATTGAATTATCAACATTTGATGGGGAAGTCTTTTTAATAGTGGAAGGTAATACAAAACTTTGTGGATTTTTCACAATAACAATCTCAAAAAATTTTAAAACAATAACGCTAGAAGAATTTTGCTTACACCATTAATCAGAGTAAAAAAATGCTTTAGTTTAAATTCCACTAATTTCAATTATGAAATTAAAAATGTTTTCTCGCTCCTTTTTATGAGTGTATGTGCATGTGGCGGGGGCATTGAAAAAGTTTGCAGTTTGAAATTTTAATTGGTTTAGGTTCTTGATTTCTCGAAATTGTTTTGATAATTAACCTTTGAAAATCGTGAAAAAATTAATCTTATCCAATAATTTGTTTATAATATTACAAAAGATTTTTTTAATCCAGAATATTATAAATTATTCTTTTGTACCTATATTGGCAAATTTTGCCACATTTTGCTATATACGTCTGTTTTGTAAAGTTGAAAAATGTAAAAGTATTACTTTTAATAATAAACAAAATTTGTTGTTTTAATTTATTTGAAATTTGGAAGATTATATATTATCATTTAAATTTGCAGGCTTTAGTAATAAATGTACCTTTAAAAATTAAGATAATTTTATGATCTATTACAGTTTTGAAATCCACTTTATCAAAAGTAACACGTGTAACGCAATCTGAGCCTATTCTTAGAATTAAAACAAATATTGTCTTTCAGATAACAAATCATACAAAAAAATCATTCTGGGCACTAGTACATGAATTCATGAAATCAAACTTAACCAATTAATTTTAGGAAAAATATTGAAAATCAAATATATTAGAAAGCTTTTTTTTTAAAGCACATTATAGGAATTATTAAAGTAAGTTTTAAAAAGCTAGTGATCATTTTTCCATTTATAGCATTGAACATGATAGGATGTATTAATATTTTATGAAACTGAAATCTTTTAACAGTTTGATTTTAATCTGATTTTTTATAACTTCAAATATAATTTTTTAAGTGCTCGAATTTTTAATATAAATAAGCGTGAACAAATTTTGCGCACCCTAAAAAAATGAAAAATTTTCATTTGGAGTGAGAAAGTATAGAAAGACAAAAATTGATCTGCAAATTCTTAGTTATTGTTAATAATCATATATTTTAAAATTTTAGTAAATAAATATACTTTTCTGATTAAAACAAGCAATTTATATAATAATATAAATAACCTTGTTAAATCTTGTTTAAATAATCTTGTTTCGAATTCAAGCAATGAAATGCCATTTTTATTTTTCAACAGGGAATTTTCGTCACGAAACAGGAATTTTGATAGCAACAAATTTTTGATTGGTCTAAATGGATTGGAATGGAATGCCAACTTTTGGAAAAAGGAAGTTATTGCATTTTTGTATTAAAATATGATTTTATCTAAATACGCATAATTGTGAGTTCAAACAAAGAACTATCAGCCTAGAGCATGCATTTTTAAAAATAAAACGTTGACATCGGTTTTAAATAATTGAATAATTTCATTTTTGTTGCCTTGAAATTGACTCGCATAAAATGCAAATATCTGTGAATGGAAAGATTGTATCCTGTAATTCAAGAGATAACGAGTGTATGATAGCCTATAAAATCTAATGAAGCACTTGGATATTTATCAGTTGCATTGATAATTCAATTTCTCGATAATATATTACGGCTTTTTGTTCTCTAATTAGAAATGATGAGTATTTTATCCATTCTCTTCTTGTCTTTGGCGGGTATTTCTAATTCTGTTGGTAAATATATTAATGTATCTATAATTTTAAGCTTAAGCTACACACAAATCTAAATATGTGTAATTCAATCAATATTCTATCCCAATTGGTGTTTTCGTTGAAGGTCTATTTGATTTACCAAAATGAATTTCCCAACAAAACGACGAATTTTCAGCTAAATTTTAATATTGTTTATCTTGTTAATTGTAAGAATTATTATTGATATGACAAAAGTTTCCTATTGTTGATAGAAAAATCAATACCCAGATAACAATGCATGCTGGCGCACATGGCCGCATGGCGTGCAAGCACGATGCGTGAGTGCTAATTGCTGTACTTTTAGTTTAAAATTATATATTTATTTTTCTATTTTCCAGGAGAATGTGTCAAAAGATCAATGTTCTTATCCTCAGGGTTTTGTGATTTTTGACTCCAAAATATAGTTTTTTTAATTCGAAAATTACAATCTTGAAATAATTATAGTTTTATCTTAATCATACATTGAGCAAATAATTTTTTCTTGGAATGTGACATACTATCTTGAATCTGAAATCTTGCGTATAGTGAAATTTCACTCTCTATATCTGAAGTAGTTAAAATTAAGTCACAATTTGTCAAAATTTCAGTTAATGTTTCCCGTCCTTTATTTTATTTATAATTTTGATTATAATTTATTATAACTAATAAAACATGAATGATAGCACGATGCTGGCGCGTGCGTGCGTGCCGCCAGACGTGCGGCGCATATGCGACGCACATGAGGACACATGTCTGCACTCTTGCCCTCACATCGTGCCGATGGGTCGACACGCGTGCCACCACCATGTGGGCAAGGTGTGAGCAAATTTTTATCCGGGCGTTTAAAGTGCAAGCTATTTCTGAATTTTACTATTCGCACAAGTGTATTCTCTCATTTCGGACTATAAGCTTTTATCCTTCATATGGAAAGAGGTAACCTCCATCTTGGCATTAATGTCATATAGTAGGAATCGACTATATTCGTTCGTTACGCCACCTCGGTGTTACATTATAAACCAGAATTTATGTATTTTGAGTATCAATAATTAGAGGATCCTGTGTGTGTGTGTGCGTGTTTCTCGATTAGGTAAAATGAATAGATTATTTAATTTATTGTCATATAATTGAATGTTTCATATTATTTGTTTAATGAAAGTTTATTTATATTTGAAATAACCATATTCCATTTCAATAATTTTTTAGTTAATAAAAATAATTGTTTAATATTTTGAATGTTTTTGTGTTGTTATGAAATAAGCATATGAGTTCTATTTTCAAAAATATATTTTAGCTTTTCTGAAGTTAGATTAAAATATTATTATTAATTCTAATTTTTATAAAAAAATAAAGTTGAAACTATTTAAATGCAATAATATCTTTCAAAGTTTGATATTGTAAACAAAAACTAATAAGTTGGTAGTTAATTAATCAATTTACAACATAAAAATCAAAGAACAATTATTTTTATTAATACATGAAATTAATTTCTACTTTTTATTTTTATAAAAATTAAAAAATAAAATTTTCAACTAATTTAGGAAAAGTTAAAATATATTTGTGAAAATTGAACTTAATTACTCATTTCACAATAAATTAAAATAGTTGAGCTTTTATTGTACACATTTATTTTACTCAATTAAACAAAATTAAAGTTAAATGTGTATGTAATTTAATATTGTAAACAAAATTATTCAGCTGATAATTAATTGATGACTCAATAAAGTTTAAAACATTCAAAATTATTTTTATCAATTAAAAAAATTATGTAATCAAGTTAATAATTTTTATTTTTCATTTTTTAGAAAATTCGAGTTATTTGTAACATTTTAATTATTCCAGGAAAAACTAAAATATATTCGCAAATAATTTTGAAATCAGATTTCAGATTCGTATTTAACCTTGCACAAATTTACAAATTATATAAACTTGAAGTAAATAATAAATAAATTAAAAAACATAAAGCTATAATTTTCATTAAGACCTTGAAATTATTTATATTCTACTTCTTATTTTTAATTTTGACTTTTATTTCTGAAAATTTGATATATTATTAACCTATTATACTAATTTCAGAAAAAAATAAAACACATTACCATATAAATCTAAAAATTAAATGCAGATACCCATATTAAATTTATGTTAACTAATTTTAAGAAATTAAATATAAATCTTTCTTTAATTTAGTATTTTGAAAAAAATAATTTAGCTAATAATATAAGAAGTATTTAACTGTTATTTTCACTGAAGCATTCGGATAATTTTTGATAAACTTTTTCTTCAAATTTGAGCTTTCATTTCTTAAAATTTGATTATAAGTTTTAATAGAATAAATTAGCAGTTCATCAGTTGAAAAAAAGAGTAATAAACAATAATTTTCATTGAATTATTCTAATAATTTTTACACTATATTTTCTTTAAATTTAAAACAGCATTTCTATACCTTTAATTTATCAATGACCCTTAAAAATAAATTTCGAAAACTTGAAAAAATCAAATAATTTTATTTTATATATTTTTTAAATTTTAATTTTAATTTCTAAATATCTTTATTTCTTTCGAACTATTCACAGAAAATTGAAGTTTTAACAGAATCATTTAGAAATATTCAATACATTATTTTAGATTTTAATTTAGTGAAACTTTGAGTGGTAAAAAATTGTAACATTAAATCCATATTCGAAAATTGAGTAAATCATAAAACTGAATGCACAAGGAGTTCATGATATACAGACATTCGACTGTCTACTTAAAAAAATTAATTATCTGTTTCTTGTTGCAGAATCAAGTTCTGAGTTCGATTTTTTGCTTGACGAACACTATTTTCCTAGTATTCCACTTTCCGGATTTTCTTCTCCTGAAAGATCTCTTTCTCCTGCCAGGCCTTATATTCCAAGGCTTCCTTCTGCTGAACCTGCTCCTCGTGCCAGGTCCAGGTCTCCTCATGCCAGGACTCCAACTTTACTCGTACTTGGATATACACTTGAACATCTCCGATATATTCGGTTTATTCCCACCACGAATCCGAACCGGCAGTTTGAAATTCAAAGATACACTTTTCCTCCCGATATACCAATTCATTTGAGAGGAGAACGTAACGTCCCTTTGCCTATGCCAACCGAAGAACAAAGTGTGTTATCAACCTCTAATGGTGACATATTTGCGATAATAGAGGACAATAAAAAACTTCGTGGCATATATGCAAAAAGAGATAAGCCTTCACGTCAGAACAGTAAAGGGGTGAGCACTAAGATTAAAAGCTTCGATAGACGGGTAAGCTTTAACATCCACAGCTACGCGATTCACGATATGACACAACAAGAAATCCAGGAAGCTCCCTTAGGCAAGGATCGCCGAATTTCAAGAAATTTTAAACGAGTATTTGTAGCTGACTTTCCCCCACACCATTAATTTATTTAAAAAAGTGTAATATTTAGTCACGATATTGTTGGTGAGCCGAAGTAGAATATTAATCGCACAAGAAACTGCTAATTATGTATGGTAGTATATATAAAAAATTATCTAATTATTTAACAATAAATTAAATTAAAAAACCATTTATTCTGTTCTTGCATTAATGTGAATGATTCCATCTTGCGTTAATGTGAATGCTTTTATCTCGCGTTATTATTATAATTTTATTTTTAGATTATTTTTTAATTTTTCATTTAAATAAAACGTATATTATTTCATATTTAATTTCATTCAGTGGCAACTATAAGTGAACTGATACTCCATTAAAATTAATTTTTTCTTTCTTCTAACAATACTTGAATTCCAACCTAACTGGGATAATAATGATTTATTAAATAATAAAATCATGATAATAGTAACCTTAAGTTTAGTTCAGCTAGGTCGTAGAATTTTTATATTCTCATCAGAGAAGGTATTAGAGTTGTGTAAAATTGTACCCCCCCCCAGTTTTTGCCAAGTGTCCACGTTTTGAGTCTGTCTGAAGATTAGTGACCTTCTCAGCATTACACACTAAATCTCTATGAATCTCCGTTGAAACTAATGGCCCCCCCACACCTCCTCATTAATCGAGGTTTCATGGAACTGTTGTTGTAACTCTAAACAATCCACTCTAGACGCTTTGAGAGACTCTTTTAGTGAATTATTAGGAGATGAAGCAAGAGGACCCCGCAACTGCGATGTAGAACACGATGCGGTAGAAAATTCGATTGACTAATTTTGGGTCTCTGAGGTTATAATTTAGAAATTAACATACTGTAAGGCAGTAGTTTTCAGGCAGTGTGAACCATATCTGTAACATTTACATTAGCCTCCTGTCACCGAGAGTTGAAAATGGCCCACGTGTTCAAAACGGCCGTGCGGCGGCGCTAGTAGTAAATTTGTTCTAAAAATTATGATTGACGGAGAATTGGTATGTTTATTTCTGTTTGTGGAGATTATTTATATTTTGCGATACCATCCCGTATTTAATTTCTCAATCAGGTATGAAGAACTCTCCAAGATAAATATGCGATTAATAATAAGTACACGGTTCTAAAAAAAACAAAACCTAAAAATAATTTTAAAGTGCCTAAACGGTTTTATTTTAGGATTAACAAATGTTACTATCATTAAAAACAATTTTTCTTGTGAAAACATGACGATTTTCAAATAAAAGTAAGCGTCCCCTGTACTTAGTGAAATGTAAGGGTTAAAAAAAATAATTACAACTAATTATAACTCCCATTGACTTTCTTTCTTTAACCCTTACTTGACACACTGGGGTACAAACAACCCCAGGCCCACATTTCCTTAATTTTGAGTATCTAAACCTGA
>JAAAKG020099138.1:0-15963 GCA_010014905.2 Druon quercuslanigerum | reverse complement strand
CACCACAATTATCGAAACTCTCAGCAACCACAATTCCCGCTACTTTACACTTTCATACCGGAAACGGAAGTCCAATTTCTTCTTTGTTAACAATACTAATAACTTAATAAATATAGTGAGTCACTTCAAGTAAATATTGCAGACTGCTGCGAAAATCAAGTTTCGGTTAAATTAGATATCGTTATGTTCACTTATGGTTGAATCATAAAAACTTTTAAAGTTAAATACGAAATAATTTTAAATTTATTAATTATTTTTTAATAACTTTCATCTTCCGAAACTTTTTATCAGATTTTCCTTTAATGCACTGCACTCATTTTCTGCGCGAAAAGACTAATCAAGTTCATTACCCTTTCCTTTACCACTAATGCTTATGGTTTTCACCATGAATTACTGCTAATAAATATTATTGCAATAATTAGTAAGAAAGAATACTTAATAAGAAAATACTGTTTGAACTTATGTTCAAGTTCAGATGAATCTAATATCGTCCATCATAAATTATAAGGATGTAAAGAATGTTTTCCCCGAAATTCTAAAAAACATGGGAGACACAGTGTCTGCTTATGTAAATATCAGTAAAGAGACTGAAAATAAGAAAACTAAAAACTGTATCTGAATCTGAAAGTAGCCATATAACAAGGTATTTCAAATATAAAACTTTTAATCAATTTAAATCTCGAAGTTTCTCGAATATAAATATCCTCAACTTTTCGTCAATACACATTAATACTTAAAAAATCAACATGTATATATTATTGTAGGTATTGTAGGTCTTGTGTAAGCTAAATAAATATATAGATTGAAATGAAAGTGCAAAAGCGACAGTTTCATGTGAAATTGGTTTATTTTTCAGCACTATTACAAGATTAACATTGGTTTGAAATTTAAATTGAAAGAAATAGGAGTGAGTTGCGACAGAAAATGTATACTTTATATTTTTATTTGATAATAGTTCTTCTAATGGGTTTTTAAATCCTTAATCACCATTATCCTTCTTTTTATCCTTGTCATGCTTATCATTGCTAAAATAATGATGCATAATAAAATGCGGTGCATGATGCTCTTCATGATGTCCATGATTTCCTTCGCTATTTCCACCATCATGACGTCCTTCGCCACTTCCACCACCACGACGTTCTTCGACAGTTCCACCACCACGACGTTCTTCGCTATTTCCACCACCACGACGTTCTTCGCTATTTCCACCACCGCGCCGTCCTTCGCCATTTGCCCCACCACGATATCCGTCGTTACTTCCACCACCATGGTGATGTCGTCTGCCCCTTCCATGATGATTATATCTAGCATATCCATCACGCTCACCATATAATTGTCTTTTCAGTTTATTATTTTTCCTATAAAATAATCCTCCTGCTGCTAATGCTCCTGTCGCTGCTCCTAAGATTCCAGCCTCCATTGTGTTAATATGAAAACCACCATCCGAACCGCTGTCAGAATTTCCTCCTCCTCCTCCTTCTCCACCACCTCCTCCTCCTCCTCCTCCTTGGTTATTTTCGACACCATTGCTAAGGTCTGGAAAATCAAAAATCAAATCCATTAGATTGCTAAGGGCCGGTTCCAACAACCTAGGTTAAAAAGTTAATCCTCCGTTAAAGTTAGTTACGCGTTCCACCACTGATTAACAGCCGGTTATCTCGCGCTAACTGCCGTTAAATCTAAACGTTTAAGAATGGTCGGTTAGGGCGACTTAATCGCCCTTTAACCTAGAAAGTACAGAGTCATGAAATATGGAGTTTTTAGAAGAAGTTCTGAGGTCGTCTGATGATAGAGCACAGATAACGCGAATGCAACACGAATATAACATGAACAAAACATACATAAAAATTCACTCTTTTTAGGTTAGTGTGGACAAGTGCGAGACGTGAACCTTACTCGGATTTGGCGCGCACGGCCATATTGCTTTGCTTTTCACTCGACGGACGGGTAGCCAATCACGTGAATCGCTTAAAGTAAAATAGGAGTTATTTCAAAACTACTATCTGGTAGTATAACCGCGCCCTCCAAAGATGTGGTGGAACGCGCAACAGGTTAATCAAGGATTAAATGTGCCGTTAACTTTAGCCCACCGTCAGTTAACCAGAGATTTAACCAAAGTTTATGGAATTGGCTCGAAGAGGTGCGTGGTTAACAAGTTGTGATAGTTCAACACTATAGAGATAACTTCTTTAGAAGCGAACTAGAGAAGAATTAATCAGTTTAACCGCCGATGGATCGCTTAAGAGTGAGCAAAAAAAGTACATCTGGACAAATTAGGCTAGATCTTAAAATTTGAACACAATATGCAAAGATTTTTATTTAAATACATGGTAACTCATGTTTTATTTACGTTAGACCAACGTTTTTTTAAAATTTAATACTCTTTTTTGTGTGGAAATTATTCATATGGGTTCATATTTGTTTCATCTTTGTTTGAAATACAGGTAAAAACAATTTTCAGTCTCAATTTGTCAATAATCTGAAATAATTCCTAATGTTAGACACAGATAATCAAGTTTATAAAATTAATACATTTTTTAGTAATTTATGATTCTAAAGACTTTAACAGAATTGATAACAAATTTTCCAAAGATAAATAATATTTAGGATGTTTGAGCACCCGATAACAATTGTTATGATTTTATATGAATTTCAGTTTGAAGGCAGTAGATTTCATTTCTTCGACGTTATTAACTCCGAATAACTAGGACATAAAGCTTACTTATGTTTTTTATCATTGGGCCAATTCCATTTCAAGTCAGGAAAGGTTTCGAGAAGAGTCTATAAAAGTTTTTCAGAATCAAAGACACTTTTTTAAATCAAAGTAATTCTGTTATTGATATACGGTCAAAGAAACATTTGTTGGATTTAATAAAATTTGTTGGTAATTTTTTTAATCGATTTTAATATAATATTTTAATATATAAAAATATTTTTATGTTGCATCAAAAGTACCTACTTAAAAAAATGTTTTTTTTTTAATTTAAGAAGAACTTTTTTTCTTTGTAGGCCATGGTGTCAGGATGTTTTATTATTTGGGTATATTATACTAGCGTTTCCTGTTTATTGGCAGCAACGAAAGATACACACAAATGATCAATTGAAAGTTTACAAATTTATGAAATTTCTACAAAAAATAACTCTTGTTTTTTATAGGTATCTTGCATTTGTTAGAAGAAAAAAAACTGTTCTCGATCTCAAAAGTGTTTAGCCGACATAAAACTGATAGGATGCCTTTTTGATTTTAGCAAAATTCTTTTCTTGAATATTAAAAAATATAAAAAAGGTGGGGCTTTTCTAAAGCTCTTTATTTTGTTTTCAAAATTCGATAAAAAAAAAAGATTTTCCGGAAGGCCCGACTGGCTTTTTCTTCTTTAGTTGAATGCACATTCTACTTATATGAAGCAGGCATATTAACAGTTCTAAAGCGGCTTTATCATTTTTAATGCTGCACATTTTTTTTACTAGAATTTTCTATATTTTCTGGTAAACAATACAAGATATCACAAGAGATTTTCAAAATTCTATGTCAATATTTTTTCAGCCTATCTTTTCTGAGAAAGATGAAAAAATTCCACAAAAATTTGCAACAACTTGTAATCTCTTATTTAATTAAATAAATAACCAATTTGAAGAAAAATTTTACTGATAAATAAGGTCATTTTCGAGTCTATTCGTCAAAAATTATTTTAAATTTTTAACAAATCGCAACTAAGCAATATTTTTAGTATCTCCCGAAAAAATGTCAAAATTAAGTGTTCGATAATGTGCAATCTTAAAAACTTTATTTAACTCAGTACTTTATTCATACAAAAATAAGAAATTTGTAGCTGCTGGATATTATTTACAGGAATGAATAATTTTAAAGAATCGGAAGGTTCAATTTAAACAACTGTTAATTTAAATCTTCATTTAGAAAAAAACATTCTTTTTGTAAATCAATTTAGAAGAATCTTTAAGATTTAGCTATCTTTAATTTTTAAGATAATAATTGCAAATGTTAGCAATGTATATTATGACATTTTTTTTAATAGGAGTAATAATTTTCAATATGATTTGTATTTCGCATCCAAATTTGACAAATATATCACTTATAAGATTCAAGCAACATTGTATTCATCAACTGAAGTCTAAAAAACAATTCTGACTGAAAATTATTATGTTTCTGGCAAGAACCCAAGAAATATTTTTCAGATTATAATATGGTCTTTGGCTAATATTGCGGAATTTCCGTAAAACTAACCGAACTAATATAGCCCGCGGGTTAGTATTACGGAAAATTCCGTAACGGTAGACAGTTCGTATAATACGTAAGAATGTTTCAGGATATATTTTATGAACAAAATATTCATTTTAAATATTTGTTTATTTAAGAAAATGTTACTTAAAGTTTTATAATTACCAAAATATGTGGTAAATACCGCAATGGCGACGAACGGAGCCGTGTTAAAAAATTTCATTTTTTATCACAATTCCGTGAACGCTTACGAATAGTTCATTTCCGATGATAAGTGTTTTCGCTGACTGTTAATTTTTCAAGCAGTCATTGCTTTTTATAGATTTGTTGTTATCTCAAAATTCATAGGAATCTATAACAAATCCTTCCATTAGGAACTGGATGACTTTTATATGTCATGTTGTCTGCTCTTCAGGAACTTGTTTCTCATTTTAAACTGGGACAATGGTGAGGAAATTGCACGCAGTCAATAAGATAAAAGCAGTTAAAAGAAGGGTAAAGCAGCAAGGACAAAATTAAAAAAAAAAATTTCATTGTGCAGTTTACATGGAGAAAAAATAATATTTAGGTTCATTCGTAAAATAATATACAGATATTTCAGTAAACCTTAACACCACCTTCTGCCTCCTCTAAATGCTTGTTCCATTGTTCTTAGTAATTAAGGTCTTAACTCATAAGTTTTGATAAAATTGTGGCGCATGTGGGAAAAATGTCAATATGGTTACAAATGTACTTGGTCCGAAACTTTTTTGTGTAATAACTCAAATATTTAAAAAAATGTGACCTTAAAATAGTAAACGATGTGTAAGTCAAGGATTGTTTTTAAAACGAAATCAACAGCTGTCAGTGTTGCAATTGTGTACATTATTTCACTTTTCGCATTTTACTTGTCATTGTTTTCCTTTCAAATTCTTTCCTCAATGCACATGTGAAGCACAACAAATATTGTATAGCCTTGACTCCAAAAAAACTTAATCATGCACTATTCCTATATTCCAGAGGCATTGAATAATAAGAAAATTAAAATTATTTTAAAATTCGTATGATCAACATTTGTTTGCTTATCCATGCAATATGTTTTGCATTCGATTACAAAGAACGACTTTTGGGCACATAAATTCGTTTATGAATTACAATAAAATTTTTTTAATTTCTATGAATCTGCATTAGTTCAAATTTTACTAATTAAATTAGTACCTTAATGTTTGATGAATAAAATAGTAATATTTTACTACTGGTACAGCAAAACAAATCTTAACTATATTTTCCAACACTAATTAGTAAAAATAGTAAATATTTTTTAGTAATTTCGGGTACTAATCATTTTTGTTTTTGACCATTTCTCAATATCCTTAAGTGTACAAATAATTCTTGTTCTTCGTTCCTGTAACATCATTTTTTGAATTTGATATAAAAATATTTTTTAATAGACAAAAAATGTATTCACTTTCAAAGAGTTACGTAGTTCATATTTTTTCATTTGAAGAAACTATTTCTTTAATTGCAAGAAATATTCTTTTGACTTATCATGACACAAATCAAATTTTATTAAATCAAACAAAGAAAGGCAACCAAAATTTTTTTTTTAATGAAAGAAACTTTTTTGATAGAAGTTGCCACTTATAGTTAAAGTTTTGTTGAACTTTACCGCAACTGAATGCATTTTAAATAAAAACTAATTAAATTTAGAGACAAATAGTTAAGTTTTCAACTGCAGAGTGTAAACAAAAAAAGAATGAAATTATATGAAAATTAAACCTTATCCCTTAGGTAATGGGTTGAAAATATATTGTTTCAGGAACAATGGTAGTAAATGAATTAATAAACAGAAAACTCAGTTTTATTGAGCTTTCTTTATTCTTTTATAATCAAAGCTTTTGTATTGAAAAATATACAGACTGAATTAATTTCAAATCATACAGGCAGTGCAACCTGCAGTCAAGAATTGTTCGCGTCATAAATATGTTATTTTCAAAAGAAAAAAGACGACATGCATTTAACCATTTTTGCGAAAAAAGTACATTTTCGCAAAGTTATGAGTAATTGAAACCATAGGGCGTTGTTTAAAAAATCAAATTTCCTTTTTAAACCTTTAAGAAGCGTCCACAGTAGGGTGGTCAAAAAATGCATTGCCAATTTTGGTTCCCAAAAAGGTTTATATTGGAATAAATTTAGCAAAAAAAAATTGGTTAAAAAAAGAGCTAATATTGTTCAGAACTATCTTTTACCATATGAATAGTAGACAGTTGTGGTTTTTTTCTGAAATTTTTAAGTTTTTTAACACTTTTTAATTAACGTGAAGTAATGAATAATTCAAGTCAACAAAAATTATTTTTTAAACAATGTTTTTTTAATGTTTAATTTCTTTTAACATAGTATAGATAATAATATATAATAAAAAATATAATAATCCTTACCTAGATATTCACATCTATCAAACGCAGTTTTAAATCAGAGAGGTTATTTATGTTTTTAAATAATTTTATATCTATGAATTCAGACAGTGGTGGTTATCTTTCAAATAATATTAAACTTATTAAAAATATAAAATCTTAAAGATTTTGAAATTATATTTTAAAGCTTTCTACGGATCTTTAAGGTTTTTGAAAAAAATTGTTTTAAGATTACAGGACAAATTTAAAATGATACTTTATTTTGAAATTCGTTAATAAATCACGATCGAACCATTATTAATTTAAAAAAAATTGAGACAGCTTAAGGCATATTTAAAAGTTTCGAGAAAATTCTAAAATAATTTAAAAGTTTAAAAGATTTCGAAATATTTTAAACAAAATGTAGATTTCTAAAATTTTGAATGAAAAATCTAGAAGCCCTCTAAGAATTTTAAAATATTTAGAAAGAATAAACATTTTTTATCAGAATTTCTGGAAAAACTAAAAATGAATTTTATGTTAAAAAATTAATTTAAAAATAACACTAAAAAATATCTGCGAAATTTTCAAAAAAATATCCGAACATTTTTGTGGTAATTTTTTTAATCTTGCAGGATTTTAGAAGAATTGTAGGAAAAAATCAAGTTCCAAGGAAACTAAATTTTCACTATATTCCTGGAAAATTTTTCAATTAATTTTTTTAAACTAATTTTTAAGAGGATATTTAAAAAGATGTCAAAACAAATTTTGATATGTAAATAATGTTTCCAGCTTGTAATTTATTCAAATGATTTAATTTTTTTTAATTTATAAATTTTTTGTTTTATTCTCATGTTTATAGCATTGAAAATGATAGAAGGGATTTCTATTTTTTGAAGTCTTTGACTTGTATAATGTAGAAAAGTGAATAGCGTTTACTTTCAGTGTCTTAATTTGCGGTTAAGTTTTTATAACTTTAAATAAAAAAGTTGTCTCTTCAAGAGTTTCAATGTTTCTATTTCAATTACAGAATTTGAAATAACATATATAGTGTCCAATCGAAAACAATATATATTTGGAAAAAGCTTGAAATATAAGGATTTTTGTTTTAATAATGATTATTGATTGTTGTCTTTTAATATTCTGCTATTCCTTTAAATTTTAAACATAGAAGCTTTTTTATAATAGCCATCGTGTATGCATCTTAATTTAAAATTATCTCATTGCAATATCCTAAATATTTGTTTTACTACTTGTAAATTCTTGTATGATAATAGTTTTTTGTAAATTCTTTTAGGAATCGAAAAGTAAAATAAAATAGAGGAATATACAAAAAAGTACTAACTAATATTTGCCCGAATAATAAAAAAAGTTGTAATTTCCTGTAAATAAGGTTTTATGGATTGAATTTATTTTTGGATTCTTTTAAAAATGGATTTAGTTTTTTGTACTTTCTTATCCCTTTCTTTTTTTTTGATTATACTTGTCTAAAAACCAGATATTTTTAACATTTTTTTATTAGAAGCCATTTTAAAGAAAAACACAATGTTTTAGCCTTATTCAAATGGAATATTATTAACAATAATAATCAATTGTTTAAGCAACTACTTTTGTTAACTTTAAATAATTATTTACCTCACTCTAATTAGAAATGGGACAAAAAGTGTAAAATTGTTGAAAAAACTGAAATTTTCAAGCATTTCACTTAAAGAATATTGTTAAAAATTATAAAAAATTGTTTTAACAAATATTTTCATTAACATCAATTAAGTATTACCTCACTTTAATTACAACTTGGCCAAAAATTGGACTAATTGTATAATCGTATTCTAAGATAAAATTTCTAACTTATGGAAACATCTAGTTATCAGCATAGAATAATAATTTATGTATTACAAACAATTTATATTGAAAAACTGCAAAAAATCATAATTAGCGCCAGCAAATCGCTAAACTCATGTTTCCACATGTAGGTAACTGTTGAGTTTTTCGGGAATTCAAACAAATTTTTCGGGCGATATGCATGAAAGTTAAAAAAAAATTCTACCACCCTAATTCCCATTTAAGGCATATCATTTTTCACTAAGCTGCTAAAAATTTTCCATTTTCTTTGTAAATAAGGAAAATATACGCACAAAACTAAGTTTGAAATCGAAAATAGAACTCTTTTGAAAAGTAGCGCACGAAGACGCTAACCGATTTTTGTTCAAATAATGAGAAGGCAACACTTTAAAATTGTGGCAGACTACATCACGTTTACAATTTCACGATATGACCTTATTGCTTCCTGTTAGAATCAAGAATGTTTCACCATCGCTTTATTTTATTAAACTATACTATTTTTCACTATTTCAATTTTTACAACAGTTTTTAATTATTATATACCATACTAAGTATATTTCTTTACTTCTAAGAAACAATTAGTTCATTTCCATAAATGATTAAGAAATATCTGAACTAATCGAATTATTAATTTTCAATTGATCTTTGGTGGCTCTATTTTATACTTATTCAAGCTGAATTTCATTCAAAGTAAATAATTTTTTGAAAAGTTTGCTAAATAATCACAATTTCAATTAGCGTATAAATCCATACTGATACCTTATATTTTTAAGATTCTGAAAAATCCTTATTTTTCTTAACACTATTCAAACAATTAGAAGGCAATAATTTGAAAATAAAAACAAACTATTTCACGTCAATAATTGATCAATGTAGCCTACTTATCGTATCTCTATATTTAAAAATTATGTTTCGTTCCATTAGGCTTTTCTAACGTTTAAGATTTATATGTCTATAACTTTTTTAATTATTATACACAGTTCTAACTAATTCACTTTGTCTTAATAAAAAATTAGTTTTCCAAGATTGAATTAGAAAATATCTCGACTGCTCGAATTGTCTGCTTTAATTGTCGAAAATTTAACTTCTTTATTAAAAATTCGTTCTTTTTAATTAAAAATTGATGTTTTATGACCGAAAAGTCATCTTTGTTGGTAGAAAAATAACTTTTTTGTTGAAAATTCTCTTCTATTGTAAAATTCAACTATTTGGTTGTCAATGATACTTATTGCCCAATGAATATGTTATAATCATTAATGTTATTTCAAGGAATTTTGTCTCCCTATTTGTTCCCCTATTTCTTACAATATCATGCTATTTCTCCTTTTTTGAGTATTTTTTAGGCTATGAAGTCTGATATTTAAATATTTTTAATTAATCTTAATTCTTAACCATAGCTTACAATCGCTAAATACGTATAATAAACGTAAAATCTGTCTAAAATCCGTTTTTGTCCAACTAATGCTATACTTTAGAGAAGTGGGAGTTGAAAAAAACTAATATTGTTAACAACGGGCGAGGGGGATATAAAATAATAAAAAATTTGTAGCGTAGTTTATGGAAGGCCCCTTATTGTACATTTTAGATTTAAAATTTCATTCTTCGGCAAAATTATTAAATTAAACGGAATTATTATCTAAAATATATTTACTTTTTTGTATTTATTTATCAAAATCAATTAACCGAATTAAAAATGATTGAAATTCGCTTTTCTGAGTATTACCAACATTTTTTGGGTAATTTTATGATGCAAGAATAAAACACGCAATGTCTCGTTTTGAGGACAAAGTCCTATCTATTTAAAAAAGAGGGGCCAAATGCCACCAAATTTAGCCGATTTGTAAACATACAATAATTTTCAGAAAATAATGCACTACATTCGGTGCATATTAGAATTTTAAGTAGTTTTGCAAATTAGAAAGACAATGGATCGACTCTCATTTTGACGAAAACTCTTTTCCATTATTTAAAAGAGAGCAAAGATCAGCAAATTTGTGAATTATTTTAACTTCTCTTCGCTTTCTAAAAAAAATACTTCACTTCAATTGGCATGATTGAAATTTCTATTTTTTACATTTTTTTTTGATACATTTTTTTTATATGAAACATAAGTGGGAAATTTTCAATCTCACAAATTTAACCTCTTTTTAATATTGAGATAAGATAAAAGTTACCGAAGTTGAAAATTATTTATTCTGCTCATAATTTTTAGAAAATAATACATTGCTTTCGGTGGCATAATTGGAATTAATGTTTTGGAAGCTTTTTGAGTAGGTTTTTAAACATAAAAGACAGCAGAAATGGTCTTTCTTCAAAAAACAACTCCTGCATGTTATGGAAAACGGGGGAAATTTAAAAATTGTATACTTCTCATGATTTTTAGAAATTAATGCATTACTTCCGGTCACGCGATTAGAATGGATGTTTTGAATGTATTATAACTAATCTTTCAAACAGGAAAGAGAACTAAAGAAATGGTCATTTTGACGAAAGGTTCTTGTCTATTTAAAAAAAGAAGCCAAATCCTACCGAATTTGTAAATTTTTCACGTTAATCATGATTTTCAAAAAAGAATAGATTAATTCCGATATTTTGATTGGAATAGATGTTTCTCGAACAGAGAAGTCAACACAGAAGGTCATATTTTGACGACACGCTCTTATCTATTTTAAAAAAGACGGAACATGCCTACACAGTTGGAAATTATGTACACTTCTAATATTTTCCAGAATGTAACGTATTACTTCCGTCAACACGATAAAAAGTGGTATTTTCAAGTTAGAAATTGTTTAAACTTCTCATGATTTGTATAAAATAATGGATTACTTCCGGTAGAACAATTGGAATTAATGTTTTAAAAGTTTTGAAGTTAATTTTACATTTAGGGAAGAAAGTATACTATTTTGCATTGTGACGAAAAACTTTCTACATTTTTTAAAGCCAATAAATTCCAGCGAATTTAGAAATTATTTACAATTTTCATGATTTTCAGTCATTGATGCATTATTTCCGATAGCATAATTGGAATTTATTTTTGACAATTGTTTAGCGTATGAAGACAACAAACACGGTCTATTTTTGATGAGAAATTCTTATCTATTTTTAAAAAGAGTCCAGATAAGAGGTAAGATCTGAAAAGTTATCGGGCTGTTCAACCTAATTTCCTTAAGCAAAGGGCCTTTAGTATTAAAAAATTACGAAATTTGTGATTATTGTCTGAAATAAAAAATAGTACACACAATAAGAAGATTAAAATGTTTATTTACAATATCTTTTAGGTATTTTCTCTATTAAATAATATATTATTTTCTGAAAATCATGAGAAACTTCTCATGATTTACACTCGAGTAAATAATTTTCAGCTTCGGTGACATTTGGCCTATTTTTAAAAATTGGTTAGAGTCTGTCGTCAAAATAAGACATTTTCTGTTGTCTACGCTAATCGAGAGCTTACCAAAAAAAGTATAGAATTTCAATTTCAATGATACGATTGATAGTAATGCATTATTTTCTAAAAATAATGGGAATTTTCAATCATTCCTATCTGTGATAATCTTTGGCCTTTTTTAAAATACGGATAAGAATTTCTGGTCTCAAAAACTACCAAAAATACTTTAAAAGCATGAATTCAAATCTTGTGACCAGAAGCGATGCATTATTTTCTGAAAGTCGTAAGAATTAAAAATAATTTCGAACTAATTTTAATATTTGAAAAGAGTTTGTCTTCAAAATAAAACCTTTTCCTTTGCCTTTCCTGATCTAAAAACTACTGTTAAAACTTTTAAAACATGAGTTTCAATTATAAGCCTGAAAGTAATGCATTCTTTTTCGAAAACGAGGGAACATTTTAATAAATTGCAACTTTGCGGACTTTTGGCTTTTTTAAATTATGATTGACTTTTTAACCAACTATAGTTCAATTCTCGAACAAAAATAATAATTCTCAATAAAAGGTTTAATATTTTATATTTTGTGTATTAATGTAGGATTCTTCAGTCCGACAGAGCAAATTTTCAACAAAAAAGTGAAATTTTTCACTTAAATTGATGACTCAAAAGAAAACAAGATGAATTTTCAACTGAGAAATACACCAGAAACTTGTAAGACCGGCCTTTGTTACTTCGGTGTCGGCGAGCACACTCACTAACTCTTGGGATATCAGCGCCTCCGTGGGCCGATCACTTTTCAGCGCCGTACTACGTTTCGGTACTGCATCAAATCCTCTTTTCCTTCGTTGCGGGCGCCCGCAATATGTAGGTACGGCGCCGCCTCGTGCACCTTCTTTTTGCCTGCATTAACTGTTTGTCAGTTCGTACAGAGCCTTGAGCTGTACGGTCTTACAAGTTTCTGTTGTATAGGTTTTCAACCAAAAATGGAATAGTTACTTTTACAATTTAAAAATTTTATTTTCAAGAAAAAGAAATAATTTTTAAGAGGCCTAAATCTACTTATAAAACACGTATTTTTCACAAAATAGGTAAATTCTCAATAAAAATGATAATTTTCAAAAAAGAAGATTAATTTTCTGCTAAACAAAAACGATTTTTTAACAAAATACTTGAATTCTTTACAAAACAGTTGAATTATTTAGTCAACAGCAAATGGTTCAGTTTTCTATCAAAATAATTAAATTTTCAAACAAACAGTTGAATGTAAAAAAAAATTGTTAAGCAAAAACACTTTTAGATCGAAAAATTAAATTTCAGCGACCACAAAAACAAAATTTTAGTTGAATTGAATCAAACAAAAAATTGTTTAATTTTCCACAAAATAGTTGAATTTCTAGACTAAAATTATGAATTAAAAAAATTTAATTTTTTTAAGGAAAACTTCCGTTTTTCACTATGTAGTTGAATTTTCTATGAAATTAGTTTAATTTTCGCCAATAAAGAGAATTGTCAACTAAAGGTGGCACTTTTTACCCAAAAAGATTGTAAATGTGAAGATATGAATTTGCAAACAAAACACATATATTTCTACAATCGATTAAATTTTCAACTCAAAAGTAATTATTTTTAACAAAACAAATTATTTTTTTCACTATAAACTTTAATTTTCTACCAAATTGTGTGAACTTTCTACCCAAAAAGAAGAATTTTCTACAAAATAGTTCAATTCTCAAACCGAATATATGAATTTGCAAAGAATCCTTTTATACATTTATATTTCACCAAAAAATTATTTGAATTTGTAATGAAAAATAGTTGACTTGAACCAAAGGAGATGAATTTCTAACAAAATAACTCAATCATGAACAAAATACAAGAATTTTCAATCAAATAGTTGAATTTTCTGGGCCCGGTCGATGCTACACATATCGCACATATCGGATCTACGCATGGTATGAACGTCGAGTCTACACATGCTAGTCTCCAATATCAACTCTACAATTTTTTATAATTGAATTTTTTGGAATTGAACACCCATTAAACACATTAAACTGTACACGTTATATACTGTCAAGATTGACATTTTTCTGATGAAAAGGCCTGTGAATTAAACTGGACAAATTAATATCTACACATTAAACTCTACACGAAGAAACTCTGCACATTAAACTCAACACTTTTAAATCTACACGCTATTATATCTACACATTTAATCCTGCACGTTTAAGGTTGAAGGCTGATATTAATGTGTGGCTAAAGATCTTTTGTAATTAGAATTGTATTGAAATATTTGGAGAATCGGAATTTTTGTAATTGGTAAAAAAGCCTTAGGGCACCAAACACTTAAAACGTATCTGCATCAAGGTTTCAGAAACATATAATACAGTTAAAAAGCCCAAGGTGTACTTCCCAAACTTCTGACGATATCTGACGATATTTAGATGTTTTCTAATAGACTTTGTCCTGCAAAACTTTAAACTCGCATTGCAATTTTTTCATACGGTGTGCTTTTCAGAATATTAAGTTTGAAAAAACAAGTTAAAAGATAGCTTTGAAAGATAGCTTTAATTGGGATTCGAACTACTAAAAATACGGTAAAAGTATACAGGAAAAGTTTCAAAGATCAGGAATCGAACCGCGGAATTTTAACATGAAGACCGAGCGCCTAGCCACCGAGGCTACCATTTATTATTATATACCAGGGGTGTTAGTTGAAGTTTGCCGGGTTTTTCAATGAACAAAACACTTAATCCTCAAGAGAATCTCAAAAACATTTTATTCAAAGTATTGACCATTGGATTCTACACATTTTGCCCATCTTTCAGGCAAATCATGGATAGCATTCCAAAAAAACTTTTTCTGCTGCTCTGCGAGCGAGTGTCCCATCGATGCGAAAAGGCGATGTCGGACGAGGCGAGGTCTAGAGAGTACGGCGGGTGCAATAATATTTCCCAATTCAATGCTTTTAATGTGTTCTTCACCAGGAGTCAATGGGCCGACCTAACCAGGTGAAAGCCGTGATTTTTTTTCGCTGCGGGTTATCGAAATGAATCCATTTTTCGTTCCCCGTGACAATTCGGTGGAGAAAAGATTTCGTTTCGAAACGTTCAAGCAGCATTTCACAAATGGTTTTTCGATTTCCCTTTGTCTTTCGTTCAGTTGGTGTGGTACCCATTTTCCATACTTTTGGATTTTTCCCATGGCTTTTAAACATTGGCAAATTGCTCTTTGGGTCACATTTAGTATTTGTGCCAATTGTTGTTGCGATTGGGTTGGGTCTTCATCCAATAACGCCTGAAATTCCTCTTCTCCGAACTTTTTCGCTGCACCAGGATGTTCATTGTCTGTTGAATCGAAATCTCCGCTTTTAAATTGACGAAACCATGTCTTACATGTTCTTATCGCTGGAGCATGTTCACCATAATTTTCTACCAGCAATCAATGTGCTTCAACTGCTTTTTTCTTTTGATGAAATAAGAAAAGCAACGAATGCCGCCAATGCGATTTACTTGGAACGAAACTCGACATATTCACTGAGGTAAACAACTATGATGCTATTATTTTGGCAAAATGAAATTGTGTATTTTTGAAGGTTATTGTCCATAGAAAAATATGACATAGATGCCAAATAATAGAAATGTATACGATGTAGACTTGAACGTGTAGACTTTTTCGACTTACTATTCATACTGTAGACATTTCACGTGGTGAATTGAACGTGTTGACTTGAATGTATACACTTAAATGTGAAGACTTTTACTTGGTGAGATGAATGTGTAGACTTCATGAGTAGACTCTCATTTGATGGATTAAATGTGTAGAGTTTTTAACACCTTAATTTAATGTTTACACGCAATGTGTAGAGTTGTAAAATGTGTGGACCCGATATGTGTAGTATCGATACCCAGCCAAATCTTCATATAGGAAAGATAAATTTTCAAGTAATAATATAATTATTTTAATTGTTGATCTTAGGTTTATTGGCCAGAAAATATTTTATTATTAATTGTAAATGTTAATTTTGTTTGTCTACTAGTCTATACGGAGAGGTCCTGGGTTCAGATCCCAGCGGAGATAGAGACATTTTTTTCACAATCTTAAGATTTATCAATATTTTAATAAT
>JAAAKG020099137.1:0-39470 GCA_010014905.2 Druon quercuslanigerum | reverse complement strand
TCTAAGAGCTCCGGGTCTTACAGAGGCCATCAATTTATCCTCGCTTCAAATACACCTCGGCGCATTTGTCTAACACAAATATATATATATATATATATATATATATATATATATATATATATATATACCGGGATTTCTTCTGAATATGGCTACACAAAATTAATAGGAAGACGCGGACAATTGTCCGGGGGTGGTCCCGAAGGAATTAACCCCCAAGCGAAGGTGTCAAAACCGTGCCGAAAGCTGAATGGCACCTGGGTGCGGTGTCTAGAACGGTGACTCTGAGATGATACCAGGCGACCTCTCTGAATACACAGCCTTATCCTTGTATGCGGGGCCCTACAAGGATGGACGAACCCGTTTCCCTAGCTTCTCATGGGAACAACAATGATAACACCAAACATAGTTGAAGTAAGTGCGGTTCAAAACAATAGACCGCGCAGGGCTCCCGACAATGGGTCGGTCAACAATGCCGACCACACTCGAGCTGGGAGAGCCAATGAAGATGAAGTCAATGCAATGGACCGGCAGAATCTTGGGGCTTTCAGGTGAACGGAGCGACAAAATCACGACTTTCTAGAATGCTGCGAGGCGAGTGTAACCCCTGAACGAGAGGATTACATGGCATGACTGCATGCACTGTGGAGCGAGACACACCCAGAGCTATCGTACTTTTTGGGTCAACGTCTGCGAAACAATGCTGAAGCACACCAAAAAGGGCCTGTGTAAGGGAAGCGCCTACTCTACCAGAGCCAGAACAAGCCAGCAGCAGAGAAAGAGAGGGGACACAACCAACCGTGGGCAGGCAGCAGATAGAGGACGAGCGATGCTTTATGATTCGGAGAAACATCAACACCCAGGTTTCTCCCAAGCCTAAAGATCTGGCTGAAATTAATGAAGGGCATCGTAGAAAATTTTCCTAAGAATCCGACCTCTAAACTATCAATTGTTATGTATATGATGCAGCGAGAGCTTCGGTTGATGTGAACAGTAAAATAAAACCAACGGTTCATCATAAGACCAAAAGACGAATGCATCAACTCGCCATAAAGATAGCTGGCAAGCTGCTGAACATCAGGCAGCATGTTATTGAGACAGTACGGACACTATCTGACGCTTAGAAAATTATAGAGCGGAGATAGAGGTGAGTCAGAGAAAACGACCAGTTTCTCTCGGATCCATGTCGACTCCTCCATGACCCCCCAGTTGCTGTCGACTACCCGCCTAAACCAGAAGAGGTCGAAGGCTTTTGGAGAGAAGTCTACGAAGTGCAACATAGACTTGATAAAGACTCAAAGAACATAAATAGCTTCAAGGAGCTGTGTAATGCCGTGATATAAACACCTGAGGAAGAATGACTAACCATCACTACCGATGAGGTGAAAAAAGTATTGAGAGGTATAAAAAACTATTCCGCTCCAGGACCAGATGGTATTAGGACCATCTGTTGGAGGAAGTTTCCTTCAACCCACCACCACCTGGCCCGTATTTTCACCTTATATTTGAATCACTGGAAAGCTCTCTATTCGACCTCCCATAAACTTATCATCTGTCATTTGTAAAGCTTAAAGGTCCATCCGAAAATCGTGAGATGCATAGAGAGCTTGATGCCACTTTGGAAAACCAGATTTACTATCTCATCCAGAAAAAATCTTGTGACAACTAACAAGGTCACTTTCCAAAGAGGTGTCTTTCAGGGCGAATCCATGAGCCCACTCCTCTTTTGCATAACATTATTGCCAGTATCTCTAGCACTTCGTCATTCCCATAAGTATCTTTGCGACAAACCTGCAAATCGAAAGCAGAAGGTCATCCATGTATTTTGCATGGATGATCTTAAGATTTATGCTATAAATAAAGAGCAGCTACATATAGGTTTAGGAATATTCGAAGGATACACTAAGGAAATAGGATTGGAATTTGGGTTAGACAAATGCGCCAAGGTTTATTTGAAGCGAGGAAAACTTAATGGCATCTTAAAGACCCTGAGCTCGTCGATAGAAGCGCTGTACGAGGCCTTTGCGCTGGAGAGACTTATACGTACATGAGCGTGCCATGGAGCCGCATTCAGGATGTGACATCTATAAAGAATACTCTCCGAAGCAGATATAAACGGCTCATCTGGCAGATTTCGTCTTCCGAACTGTCGGCGAGGAACAAAGTATCTGCAAAGAACATGCTTACCGTCCCGGTAGTACTTTATTCAGTTCGAGTGGATGGAGTGGCTCAGATCCCTTGATAATGGGACACGAAAGGTTATGCACATAAACAAAAGCAAGTCAAGGTGGTAGCGTATTGTTGAATATTGAATGTCTTTACGACAGGATTATTTTGGGTACAGCACATAGAGTCGCAAATAGAAGAGATCCTCTTCTTAAAATGGACAAGCAGCATGGTACAAAGCAGCGAAGGAGGCTGCTGAAACACTCTGACTGAACTTCAGTATCAGGAGTGAGCAGAATGCATCAAATCTTATCTACCTCAAGTCTTACTCCTGAAAGCTCGGATTCAGAAAGCACAGGAGAAAAACTTCCGGGAACAGCTCTTCGATAAGAGGATGCACAGTATCTTCCACAGAAATATGGAGGACCAGTCTATGTCATGTGAGTTAACTTTTGCTTTCCTTAAATCACGTAGATTATAGTGGGGCACGAAGAGTTTTATATTGGCATGTCAAGATGGTGTCATTTACACCTTAACATACTGTCGCCACATTTTGAGCCAAGACTTGCCCGATGATAACCGCAGGGCATGCCATGCACATCCCAAATATCTAGAACACATACTATCTAGTTGTCCAACTCATGCGGGAACGACCTAAGACTGAGTGATTTATATACATCTCTGCAACTCTTATGGTATTAACCTTATTATCGCTCCGCTAAACATTCCTAGGAAAATAGAGTCAATTGTTGAGAATAAAAAGTGTCGCATACACTGGAACTTTATATTCTCGACAATTGTTTCTGTGGCACACTCGAGGCCTGACATAGTTTCGCTTGACTTCGAGAAGTGAACCATGTTCGTTATCTTGGGGGTGCTAAGGTTTCACTGGTTAACGGCCTGAAAAGCATCCCTGTGTGTGAACAGTATGCGAAAACACTTGCGGGGAAAATACCGAAGGCAGTCGTTCTTGGATCGCTCTGTGTCCTCAAGGTGCACGAAACTTTAGAAAAGGTAGGATTGGGAGTAAAAACGCCATTTTTTAGGCTTTTACTAAATGTATATATATATATCAGTCGTGAGACGTGGTTATGGCTGAAATTTTACCGCGATTTCGCTGGAATCGGGTGCAATTTTTCACATTAGCACCCGATCCCGGCAAAATCCTGCGGTTGTCGCTATGTCAACATTTTAATATAATTGAAAGCCTCTGACAACTCGTTTTCACGTATATTTATATTCCAGCTGAATGGTAAACGTACCGGAAAACAGTAAGAATATACTGAGTCGGTTCCAGAATCTGCTCATAAGGACGAACCAAGGCCCTTCCAAATCCTTATCGTCATTTCTACATGGGTTGCGTCCGATGTTCATTTAAAACTAAATTTATTACGTTTTATAAAACACAACCAAATTTTTAATGGCACAACTTCTTCAGGGATCGCGTACACTTGAGAGTTTATTGGAGCAGGACGCTTTTGTTGTGTGCCGCGATGGCATGGGCGCGTATTTAGAAATTATTTCGAAATTATTTTTCATATCGTAACTCGTGTAATAGTGTACTGGTCGAGACAAAGGACTTGGCGTGCTTAGGTTTATGCGTTCAAATTCCCTCCACTGCGTGCGAAATTTTAATTGAATTATAAGCGTTGTAACTTGCAAATATTGATCATCATAAATATATCCGAAAACGTATATAAGAATTAACCGTACGATTATTTAATAATTATTTTTAAGCATTACTTTTTGACAATTTACTGTGCTGTGTGAACTATTGTCTATACTGTGAACAAAAGTTAGATCTCTTTATATTATTCTTTATATTGACATGATTATTAGTCATTGCAGCATCGAAGAACGGTGCAGAATAGCGACTGGATCGGTAATATCTATTGATCCGCAGGTCACCATCACATGAGAATTGGTACTGGTAATCATGAGTGTCAGTTATACTTAGTTGCCTATAGTTGCAACGTTTACTGAACTGCCGTCTTGTCCATACACGTATTTGGAAGATCAGTAGATTGAATTTGGTTTTCAGTAAAATATAAGATTCTTTTTTCTGCATGTAGCTTAAATACGATTTTAAGGCCAAACTATACGCAAATAGTTTTTTTAGTCATCAGAACTAAAATACCTGAGCAGTGCCTTAAAGGTCCTGATTTGAGTTGTTCTATTGAGATTCTGACTACTGTCATAATTCAGATGTGAACATATGAAGCAATTTCCGCATAGGTAGCAGTGCTTGTTAACTGAAAGTGCTTCCGAATTTCTTTAAATCTTGTTAAATATTCGCAATTGCAGTAATAACTTGGAATTCTTCGATTGAAATACTTTTTATGCTAAAAGTGTAACGTAAATGTGCGCGCAGTTTGGAAGTATCCCTGTATCACAGGCGTGTAAACAGATAACGCGTCGCTTTTTCATAATGCACTTCTTAATTAACGACACACTATAATTATTTATCCCTATGTTACTGACAACTCATGAAACAAATAGCAATTATTCGAGAACTGGACATATAAGACAATGCGTCACTTGATACATGCTGCCACATAACGTGATACAAAAGACAGATTTCTGGAAAACGACACAAGATCGCGATAATTAATTAATTAGTGAATTAGTTACTTAATTAATTATAATTTTTAAGTTATATTATCCATAATCTCTAATTAAAACAAGTACAAATTTTATAACCAGGCACATCTATTAAATTTATTTAGAACTTTTATTTGAGCGTGCTATCCTTATTTATAATTCCGGGCAAAGCTAAACGGTGTTAAGTGTTTAACTATTTTCATTAGATTTTTGAATGTACTTGTAGCATTATTTATTTTGGTACACAATTGTTAATAAAGGTAATCTATCCAGCGGCACAAAAAAATTTAATTTATTTGTTGCAAATTCTTCCTCTGGAAAGTTTTTTTCCTTTTCCTGTAAAATTAGTATGATTGAATCGTTCAGCATTCTCCGCCAAAATTGGAACTAATGTTCACAGTTGTGTATTGACAGTTCTGGAAAAATTAAGTAACTCAGTTGTAACAATGTTATAATTCCGCGATGGAGAGAGGTTATGTGTCATGTTTTTGCTAACGTCATATTAAAATACCACAGAGGTAAGTCGTAGTATCACCCTTTGGTATGAGTCAAAAAAGAAAGACCCCCTCGTTTCCTGTATCATATTTTATAGGTACTAATAAACTAACAAAATGACGCAATGTTATATGATGTATGCATGTTCAAACAAGTTTCACTTTTACTCGTCATAAAAATGACGCACAAGTTAGTGATATGCTTCTCATATTCAAACTCAACATCATCCCTTTGACCAATGACGCCAATGTGATATTATAACTGTACCGGGAATTTTTAACATAAATAAAGGTATCATATTAAATTACAGTCGTAGGGAAAGGACCGAGGTATCATGTACAATTCTAAGAAATTATGATTAATAATAAAGAATATAGAAACAATAAAAATATAGGAGCTACATAAATCCCGCACTGCCCTTAGTTTTTTGAGTTAGTTCACGTATGCATAACGGAGGAAAGTGTTCTATAAAGTCAGATCATTGTTTACTCTTTCTCATTCAATTATCAGTGCTCAGATGTTGCTGAGCAAAAAGAACTTATTCATCAGCGAATCTTGCAAAGTGTGAATCCTGAAACTTATTTTAAATAACTGATTTAAAGTGCAAAAATGATTTCAATCTAATTTTGTGTTGTGAAGCATCCTATTTTTAAAATCAGCAGTACAATGAACTTCGCTAAACTGAACAAGATAAAATCAAGATACATGAGTATAATAATAATATATAATAATAAAGCTGAATAAAAATTTATCAGCTGGTAAGAAAATGTAAATATTAACAAAAATTTAAATTTTTAAAGCAGTAACTATAAAAATTAAAAACTTCTAGGAAATAGGTGCAGGTAGCATGAATAGAAAAGCAGATAGAATACATTGGGAGGAATCGCAAACAGCTTTTGAGAATCAAATAAGGTCTAGTTTTATACTTAATTTGAAGCACAAAGATTTAAATCATTTTCTTAATGATGCAAAGTCAATGATTATATCATGGTAAATGAATGATTTAACAAAAAGAGGTAAATGTGAAGGAAAATGCAATTTTCGCAGGTAAATTCAGAGCTTTAGTAGAAGGTGAAACAGTTAAGGAAATAAAGTTTTTGAACACTAAAAAGCAGATTATTCTTGAATCAACACATCTTAGCGATTGGTTTCCAGATCATGTGAAAGCAGAAGTTTTGAACCAAGTTAAAGAGTTTCAGAGACATAAATCAGGCTGGACATTGATTTAAATAATAAATTTGGGGTTAAATATTGATAGATATGCGCCATTACAACTAGGATCATCTACTTTTAGTGAATTATCAAATAAGTACAAAATAAATATGCCGTTATTAATATCAGAAACAAGGATCACTATTGTTTTCTCTGGTCTGTTGTAGCGGCTCTTTATCCTACTAAATTTAACGTTGCGGTAAAAAACTCTTATCCAAATTTTAAAACCGTAGAAAGAAAGAGCAAATTGTACCTATATATTTGAGTCGTGTAATGAGCATGACAATTTTTTTTCGATAGGTGCTTATGTAATTTAAACATGGAGAAATCTTTTTTAAATCACAAATCAGACTGTAAAAAGGTGAATATATGTATATAAATATTACTGAATGAAGTTGAAAATATTTTACTTTTTGGAAATTATAAATATAATGAAATATTTCCATTTCGTGTGTATGTTGATATCAAATCTCGTTTAGATCCTATCGCACAAGCACAGTCGTTGGATATAGATGATGATGAAATCATTTGAAATGTAATTTTGATGACTCGTTTTCCCGAATTAAAGTATATCGAGGTAGAGATTTTATTGAATGTTTTGTAAAAAAGTTAAAAGTAGTAGCTAAACGAATTGCTGGTTATTTAAAGACAGTTGTTTCTATGGAAAAGTTAACGTTTAAACAACCGCAATATTTTTTTCAGCTAAGACTTGTCATGTATGTGAGAAAGCATTAAGGGTTGGTGATGTTATAGATCGCGATCGTCGTCACTTTACCGGAATGTTTAGGGGAGCTTCTCATGTAAATTGCCATATAATTTATAAAAATTCTCATATAGTTCCAATAGATTTCAACAGTTTATCCGGTGATGACTCACTTTTTTATAAAAGTTCTTGTCACAAGTTTCGAGAGTGTCCTTTTCCTGCTAGCTATTAACAAAGAGAGATACATATCCTTCGCTAAACACGTAGATGAAGTAAGTGTAAAACTTAGGTTTATATATTCTTTCCGTTTCATTTCAACCAGTATTGAAAAGTTAGCATCTTATTTGCAAAATGACGATAAAAAGTTACTCTAAAACATTAAACAAATTTAAATGAATTTAATTTACTGACTAGGAAAGGTGTCTTTTCTTATAATTATATTGGAAATTTACAAAAATTAAACGGAACACAATTTCCTCCAAAAGCTTCATTTTATGCTCTATTAAATAGTGGAAACGTTTCTGGAATTTCCGAGAATTTTAGATACAATTTGTTCTCCCACCTACAATTTAGACCCTTTGCATTATTACACATCAGAGCTTGCTTTTGATGCAATGCCTAAAATGACAGGGGTTTAATTTATTTGTTAACAGACATTGAAATTAGAAAAAGATATTCTTGGTGGTGTTTCTCAATGTGTTCATCGATACGGCAGGGCAAATAGTAGGTATATGGGTGCACATTTTGATTCAAATATATTATAGTCTTATCTTACATACTTTGATCTTAATAATTAATATGGTACAGCTATGAGTTAATTTTTACCGTTCAGTAGTTTCACGAGGCAAGAAAATCTGCAGAACGATTTCAATGTTAATAATATCTCTGATAATTCACCAGTTGTTCATATACTTGAAGTTGATTTAGAATATTCAGAGGAATTACCTGAATTACATAAAGACTTTCCATTATGTCCAGAGCACTTCGCACCTCCTCTTTAAGAATGTAAAATTCCAAAATTAATAACAAGCTTACTACCAAATACACGATGAATAGCACACTATCGTAATCTAAAACAATATTTGAAGTTAGTTATGTAAATGTCTTAAACACATCGAATATTCTAAATTAATGAAAAAGGTTGGTTGAAGAATTATATAGACCTAAACACAGATCTGCGGAAAAATCCACTAACGAATTCCAATAAAACTTTTATATGCTAATGAATAATTCTGTGTAAAACCTAACATCAATAGCTATACCATATTTGAAGAAAATATAGTTATAATTCAGCCTGATCGATTAAAAGTTAATTTCAACAAGCCTGTTTGCATAGGATTCACTGTTCTTGATGTATTCAAAATATACATGAACGATTTTCATTAATATTATAGTTAAAAAAAATTTAACGATCAAGCAAATTTGCTTTACACAAACATGGATAGTTTGATATATCACATAGTTGTGCCTGATGTATAAAAATACATTAAGTGAAATTTAAAGAAATTTTGACACTGCAGACTATCCACCAAATAATGTTTACAGTATAAGCTTATGTAATAACAAAGTTCTTGGTTTGATGAAAGCAGAGAATAATCGAAAAATCATGGCAGAATTTGTTGGATTAATATCAAAATTATATGTATTTAAAGTTTCAGGTGAAAAGAGGGGAAAGAAAGCAAAATGGCTTAAAGATCCTACTTTAAATAAAATAACATTTGCTGATTATAAAAAATGTCTGCTATCTTAGCAAAATTTGAAAAAATTTCCACATTTAATTTCAAGCAAGCAGCATAAAGTGTATACTGTTAGGCAAAATAAAATATTTCTCAGTTGGCAAGATGATAAAATAGTACTGATTCCTGGTATAACTGATTCTATATCGTGGGGTCTTATAAAAGCAAAGACGTCTAATATTATAACGAGGGCACTAACGGCTTACCTAAATATTAGGATAGCCCACTTAACCTATAGAAAGTATACTATATAAGCGCTACCACGACACGATTTAGGCAGTTATACTGTAGCGCTTGTACTTTGCTGGTTCTAATAAAGTAAACGCTGTACTTTGTGCGCAGAAACTATTATTAAAAAACACTTATTCTTTTCTAGACCGTTACATTTTCAGCCGATCCTGCCAGGACGGAGGCAACACGACTCGGTTTCCACGGTTGTCTGGTGGAGTCAAACTTGCACTATCCTTGAAATAAAGAACCAAGAAGAAAAAGAAATGTATCTAGAAACAAGGAATTACTTTTTTTATTAACAAATTGGGGCTCTTCACAAAGACGGTAAGACCTAGAGCATGTTAAACTGTGCAATAAGTCTCAGAAGAGATGATCCAGAGACAACAAGGTGCAGCCAGCATGGAAAAAATCACCATCTCAACGACTGCTATCAACAACGAAAACATTGCAGAATAAGTAAGCATAAAAACAAACACTTAAAGGTAATTAAACCAATAAGAGTATAGATCCCCTTTGTGGACTGAGGAAGGCGACGGAAATCGAATCTAGTTAATTCTATTTCCGGTTGTGTTGAGTTTATTGCTTTACGTTGAGATAGTTCTTGCACTATGTACATCTTTTCATTAACAAACAATTGTAATACTTTGATATGGTTGATCAGGTTGTAGCAATTTATCAGTGAATGTCAAAGTAATAAAACACAACACATACGCGACAATGAAACCCCCGTCACTAACTAATTATTTCCTAAGTACACTGGCCTTTCACGAGTATAGGGTTAATTTAAGAATTTACAATTCTCAGACTGATACTGCCAGTGATGAAAACTCGCAGATAGAAGACTATTTTACCCCCGCAAAAAATATGTCTCAAACAAATTATCCCATTCCCAACAAAATGGAACAGATGATGCAAACAATGTTGATAGAATTGTCCAGCATAAAACCTTATATCTCCATACTAGTCAAAGATAACGAAAACAGGATGCAGGAAATAGGAAGATTAGGTCAGGCAGCTGGATTAGTCCCTAATGTCGAAACCGACAAAGAAGGTCGACATAATGAAGCGGAATAACACAAACTACTGTCTAATAGGATGTTCCTGCACAATGTGTTAGAAAACGAAAGTAAGACACCCGGTAACGACGACTACAAACCAGATTCTTGGTCACGTCCACTATCGACTTTTCGAAAGCGAGAATCGATGGAAAAGGCTAATGACATAGACACCGAAAGTTCCGAAAAGACGATGATCACTTTTACGTACCCACAAATGCCAATACCGAAATCAGATATAAAAAAAAATTATTCAGCGAAGAAAATGCTTATTCTCAAAGCCAAACACCAAAATAATTAACACTACTCCTGCCAAAGATTTGATCTGTACAATTGAACCAATAAACGGACAAGACGATATGGAAGTCGAGGATTATATAGAAACAGTAAAGGGAGAACAAAGGAGGTGTTCACAGCCGGAAGTAATATTGAACTTTATTCTAGCTCAAAAAGTCACACATCAGGCAGAAAAATGCCTGAGATACACGCGCATTCGCGATTTCAACAAATTATACGAGGCATTACGTTTTAATTTAAAACAAATTCAGTAGAGTTTCAATACGCGTTTCAGAAAAATATTTAACGACCCAAATTACTCAGTACAATCTTCTCATAGTGGACCGAGAAAACGCAACATCACAATAGAAATCGAAGAGGAAGAATGTATTAAAAAATGCCTATTAAATTTGCGGCGAGATATAGGACTTCAAGTGAAAGCACAAAAGCGCAGTGACCTTACAGAGGCACAAAATAATACTATTAAAATGGAAATATGTTCGAGAGAGTCCCCACCACATATACCCACACGGAATGGCCATTAACTCAGACTGCCTAGGCGTCTAAACATACCATTGCCTACAAAGCAGTTCACACCGAAACTAAACGTTCCTACCGCAAAGTCAATGCCCATGCAACCTGTTTCACGGGCGTCATTCGACAAGAGTAGACGAACCTGTCACAAGTTCTGCAAGCCAGGGCACTTTGCAGCCCAGTATTACTCGAAGAATATAAATTTTTCGATAGGCCATCATTGCAACAGACCCCGTCAAGTAAGGATTATTCAGGAGGACGGAGAATCAATCTTCTTCGAACTTCCATGGACGACTACAATCAGTGCATGGAAGAAAATATGACGCCACACCTTACCGACTTTTAGCCGATTCGGGTTCCTCTATCAATCTGATAAAAAGAAGCTCTATACCCTCATAGATATAAGGCATTGTCCATTACCCGAACGAACGATACACCACTCGAAGATCAAGATATTTGGATAGAAGGTGACGACCATGTCTCTGACGGAATATACCACATAAAAGGAGGGGTTATAACTCTACGTTTCAACAACTACGACAAACAAACTTTGAAAATAAAATTACTAAATTACATCCTAATTGACAGGATAACGAAAATCTCATAAGAACAGAGAAAAATTGTACAGCAATGGAGCAATAGCCGGATGAAGAATCTTCTAATAAAAACGAGACCAGATCAAGCAAAAAGATCAGTTGTCCGATGCAGTATGGAAAATTATATCATTATACAGTGACGTCTACACTCTGAATAATGATCCATTACCGTGTACCACCCTGACCGAACATGAGATAGTGTTAAAAACTGGTAAAATCATCAACAATAAATCCTACAGACCGCCCGAGTGTCATAATTTTTTTCCTATACGGGTCGTGCCCAAAAAAGCATATGCTTCAGGAAAAAAGAAATGGCGAATAGTTATTGATTATAGGAAAATCAACGATGGCAAAGACCAAGATGCCTATCCAGCAGAACTCATTCAAAATTTTGAAAACCTCTTTCAAATACCACCCGCAAAACAATGGTAGCTTAGAAAGAGTGCAGTCCACGCCTAAAGATGTCATCAAGACATGTTTAGAAGACACGCGTAGCGAATGGGATAAGGTTATAAAAATCTTCAAGTTTGCTTACAATCCCACTAAACATGAAGAAATCGAACTATCACCTTTCCAAGCAACTTTTGGCAGACTTGACGCCAATCCACTATCTTCTTTGGCAACTACACCCAGTCTACGATATGATGACCTAATACAACTTTGGAAAGGTAAACACGTAAACTACCTCAGAAAAGCCAACGAGAGAATACAGATAAAAAAATACAAAAGAATACAAGACTCACGAATAGCATTACCTCAGGGACTAAGCGAATCCGGTTTTTCTTTAAATTAGTCAGTCATTGTAAAGACAAGCAGGCACCTTGTTGAAAAAGGCCAGCATAATACTTGAGAAACTAGATAACAACAATTATATCATTCTTTTCGAAAATGAGCTAATAAGGATCCATACCAACGAGTTAATGCCTTCTTATTAATTAATTACTGAAATTACTGAAATTACTGAAATGCTGCTCATCTTTCTTTTCGGTCTCCTAAACACTACCACAGTCCACCTAACTACGCCAATTTTTTTCGCTAACCTCTACAGTGAAGACATAGGAAAAGTACATTTATATCACGACACTTGGATTCTAATAGTTAGGGTAAATTTAACAAATACCAAAGATCGGCTCTACAGCATAAGGAAAAGTATACAATTGGCCGGTCAAGCGTGCAATCGTGATTGCAACGAGGCACATGAAATAAATACTATAGAACTACATCTGAAGAGGTCACAACAAAAAGAAGATATCCTTAGTAAACTACTTGGAAAACCTAAGGGAGTTAAGAGGGGGCTAGCCAACTTTGTAGGTGACATATCTAAAATATTATTTGGTACCTCGAGTAATAGCGATCTAGATCATATAAAAAATGATTTTGATAAACTAAATATGGATAATAAACACATTGAAACAGCCCTTACCAACCATACAAAAATATTGAAATCGCTACTCGATTCGTCTTCTTCAAAGTATAAAGGACTAATTAACCGATTTAATGAAGAAGTATAAACTGCACGAAAGTTAACTAAAACCGGTAATAATCATACAAAAAGCAGCTGAATAAACACCTAATCAGTCATTAGGACTTTACTGATAGACAAACTAAACGACGAGAATGATGTAGCAATGAATGCAATTAACGACGGAAAGCACGGAACTATACATCCGCAAGTCTTGACACCCAGGATATTAAAAGATACTATTGACGAATTCGAGATGAAACATAGAACGAGATACCACTTCGAAAATACTGAGGATAACTACTAATACATAGTCGATATCAGTAATGTTCAAGTAGCCCTCGTTCAAGGGCTGTTTAGATTATATAGTCAAAATATCAGTTTTAGAAAAAAAATAAGGCTTCATTAAACGATTCATACCTGTACTCGAACGCATAATCAAAATATTTTTAGCAATTATACCAGACCATGAATATCTCATTAATTATCAAGACGCATTATCACCTACTGATGTAAATTTATTAAACGAGTGTAAACAAGTCCACGATTTTAAAATATGTGAAAGAAAGCAACCTATTTATAAATTAAGAGACACGAATAGCTATGATTCGTCTTTGCTTAAACAGTATGCGGAAGTTAAATGAAGCAAATAAACCTGTATTTTATATAAGGAAACGTATATATTTGTAAAAAACGAATGTATAATAATACAGACCAGCGAATTAGAAATTGATGCATTATGTCCTAATAAATGAAAAACGCTAAAAATAAAAGAGCAATATTATTTACTGGAGTTGGGTGTAAATTACAATCTGGTAATATCGATCTTAGTTTACCAAATTCCCGATCTTTTAATAAAATTATTACCTTGAATATAAGTTACAAACTCAATTTCGGTAAAGCGGAACTAGAAATATTGAAAGATAGATTGAGACATCTACCACAACCATTACAATTCAGAGTTCTTGACCTATTAAAAACATGTACACCTTCGAAAATATGTTTTTTTTGCGTTAAAACATAAGTAAATACGAGCGCCACCCCACACATGGTAGCGTATACAAATACGCCTACCGAAGAAACTTTATTGAAAAATCGTATAGTCCGTTTTTCCAAACAAGATCTGCAATAACCTAAGTCACAAGCGAAATTCCTACTCTTCAAAACAAAACGTGTAATCTTTCAGATAAGTAACATTTTTAAGCTTAGCAATAAGCAAAATGATAATTTTCGTATTTTGAGGACATTCTATGAACGAGGGTGGAACGAAGTCGCTAACGGCCTACTTACCATGAATATTATTATGGCCCACTTAAACTTTAAAAAGGGTACTATGAAGGCGCTACCGCGACTAGATTTCGGAAGTATTATTATAGTATTAGTATTAGTTACTATTCTCAAACTTACTATTCTCAAAGCTTCTGGAAGTTTCGAGTGCTCAATTTGCTCTTTATCCTTATTGTTTTATAAACAAACAAATGTATTATAAAGGGCTAGGCAAGCCACAGAGGTCCACTTACAAAAGTTTCTTTAAAGAGTTCAGAGTTAGCCACGAACGAAGCATTCTATAAAAAAAGTAAGTAAGACAGTTTTTTTATCAATGCAGTCATATTATACGATTTGAATTTAAAATTATAATCTTACAATTGAAAAAAAATATTAGTTAATAATTCTTCTTTAATGGTTTCAGCTCTTTTTCAAAATGACGGTCGACTACGTGAATCTCACTCCCAGGCTGTGGTTACTCAATTTTTTAGATCTGGCGACGTATAGTCGACGGTGGCGCCATCCAACCAGCCCGCAGGTTTTTAAGATAATATAATAGATTCTTAAGGTTACATTCAGATGATTTGTAGATACTCTAATTAAAAAACTTAATAAATTGAAAAAATCAATAGTTCCATAAAAACGCGTTTTAAGTCATGTGCTTTAGATTTATCAAGTATTTTAAAATTGTTCCGGCTGGTGCTCATCTTCCAAGACGATAAACTCTACGTTTCTGAAGTCGATTTCGTCATCCACTAAATCGAACTCAACTTCAGGGATGTGGATTTCAACTTCTTAGACTTCCGAATTCTCTCTTTTTTTGATTTACCCATTTTTAACGGCATAAACAAACAAAATATTTCACATATTCGGCGATATTTGACGTTGGACGCGCGTTTGGTAAACAATGAAAGAGTAAGAGAGAAAGATGAAACGTTTACCCCTACAGCGACGTGTAGCGGGGAACGACCTACAGAACAATCTAACGAGCCCGCGAAACAGGACCAGAATATGTGCGATCACGATTGCCTATACTGGTGGCCACAACCTGCTCACTCCGTCCATTATTGTACAGGAACATTGGGAGGTGACCGGAGAACCCTCGATTTCTGAAATTATGGAACTTTGCGCCATCACCAGCAGCAATCCCACCTTCGACGTTTATTTGTCGGGAAGTGAATTAACCACAATTTCGAATAAACTGGGCGCAAATCATTGGTTTCTAATTCTTGAGGATGCAAAAGAACTGTATCAAAACACACCGACACCTTTCATCCCTTTCCAAAACAGGATTCCCATTACCAACAATATCTACAACAACAGCAATATCAGTAATAAGAACAACAACAACAGCGAGAACGATGTTAAGGTTGACGTATACATTTTTTTAAATAATTAATATGAATTAACTCTTTGTTTAACAAGTGTTTAACAAGTGTTTAACACTTTTAGAAAAAATCTGATCAGAATTTAATTTATACATGTGAGTAAAGTCATTTTTTCATTTTATTGTATCTGCATATCAAATTTTTAAGTTTTTGTAGAATTTGTAAGTTTTTAATAAAAAATATTCAAACTTCATTTTTAAAAATAATTTGTGTTACTTTACACACTTAATAGATTTTAAATAATTACAATTTACTTCCAAACCAAATTACAAAAATTAAATTTTTGTCGAAGGCATTTTTATTCTAGAGTTGGATTTTTATATGTTTTGAATAATTTGCAAGGGGATGTCGCGGTATATTAATCAGCCACGAAAGCATTTTTATAATGCAATTAAGTAATCTGATGAGAGCAGTGTTCCCCCGAAATATACATCCCTATTATTATTCTCATTAATAAAATGATTTCACAGGTTTAAGATGGTTACTGCTCAACATGTCGAAGGCATTTTCAGCTAGAGTTAGATTTTATATTTTTTTGAAAAGTTTTTCAACGGGGCTGTCCCGGTATATATCATCAGTCACGAATGCATTTTTATAATGCAATAAAGTGACCTGGTTTCTTACCCAATCCTTGACAGCGAGTGCCGCAGTTTATTAAAAGTATTGAGCGCTTGGCGTTCCAATTTTGAAAGAAGCGCGCTGTGTGAAACATATGTCATGTTTCCTACATTTTAATGCCTGATACTGATTTTATCGTCCTTTTTGCTGTTATTGCTAGACGGATAGATCTTATGCTCTGACTTTAAGCGCTTGGCGCCGTTTATTGTTATAACTATCCATTTTGTTTAAAAGTTTTGTTTATGGATATTTCATTGGGCCCTTAAAACCTGAAAATTAGCGAGTTTCAACCAAATCCACTGACAGACATTTTCCCATGTATTCTGTCTGGGTTCCTTTTACTGAGAATCTCGCGATATCTTTTTTCAAGGGCTGTTTTTAACACACGCACATCTTGGGGTTTTCGCTAGCGGTATTCCAAGATATGCATGTTTCTTCATTAGTAGGATGTTGAATGATGTTTCCACCTATAAGTTGAAGATCCTGATCATCACGCAATGATGTATTTTATATGAGAGTTGTGAGCCCAAGATTTTTTATTCTGTCAATTTCAATTGAATTTATTTCATATATTTCTTCTTCGAACAAATTACAAATATCATTATTAACTAAAACCGTTCTAACCGCTGTAGTTCCATTAGACTGCAACAATTTTCCATTTACATGAAGCGAAATTGTTTAGAAAGTAAACAGAGACCTTGATTTTGCACAGCGATTCGAATTTCATCACTACTATTGCACGTTGATGATGCGTCAGGCTGATGGGTATGTACTTCGAAATAAGCGTTGAATTTGTCAAAGGCAACATGTACCTCAATATTTAAAATTTGCTCTTCGATGGCACAAAATAATACTGCGATATACAAATATACAAATGCAGGAGCAAAATAATTTTATTCTCCTAATTCTTTTACGTCTCTTTCTCCTCCTATCTTTTTTGCACTGCGTGGTCTTAGCTTGAATTGTAAGCTTTGTAAAAATAGCACGTTTTAACGTGTTATCACTTTGAGAGTGCGTTTGTGACAGACCTGATTGTGACATGTTGCACCACTGTTATAATTGTATCCAACCTTCGTATTATATACAATTCCCATTTCCTTTACAGCGTTGATTTAATGTAGAATCTTATTGTTATAACTTCCTCGCGAAAATTAACTAATTTTCCGTCTTGCCCAAGTATTCGTAATTAAATATAATCTATGGTTTTGACGGCGACCGGAAGATAAATAACGTGTGCCGGAACGTTTATTATCTTATATTCTGGTGGAAAAACTGGAAAAAACTCATGAATAGTATAACCCTATGACCACTAATGTACCCTCGTGTGGTAATGTAACACTTAATTTACAGGAAGTTTACTTTGATTATGGAAACTGGTTGATCAGGTACATGAATCTGATTAGCTACCAATATACGGGAATTGAAATCCAAAAGACGACCTGTTGAATTTTTTGTTTTAAAATTTATGTCACGGTTACAAATTATTTCACTGCGAAATGTATTACTATTCGGTTGATTATTGATATCAATACCCTTTTTTGTTTAAACACTTTGAAGATATTTATGAATATCCTCTATTTCATAATTACCTACAGGTATAACAATTTCTTCTTCGTCTACGTAAAACACATTTTCACCGACATCTATGTTCGGAATCGAATTGAAGGTTAGAAATTAGACAAGTCCAAGAGTATAATTGTAATTAGGTGAAAGTGTAATTGGCGGAAAATAATGCGTTTCAAGTGTAGATGAAGTTCTCGATAAAGTCAAAGTAAATGATGATTGTGTAACATTCATGACGGTGAAGGTTTGACTGTCTTGAGATAATTAATATACCTTCTTATATAGGTTGTACATATTTCGCGTTTTCAGTTGATCACATAAACCGATATATTTCGTAAGATCCGAGGGTGGTAGTCTTTACTGTCGAGATTAACAATAACCGATTCACATTCATGAAGACCGCACGCTGGTAAGTCATTTCGCATAAAAACTCCACTAAAATTTGGGAATTTATGGTTTTCGCGCATTTGAATAAATTAAAATCGGTTAAAGCTCTACGTGGTAGGTTAAAACTTAGTTTTTTAGTGCTTTCTTCTTTTCAATTTTTTTCTTTAAATAAAGTCCTAAGCCTTGCTTGTAGGGTGCAAGATATAAACTCTTTTTTCAGAGTAATTGCTTCAATTGTATTATTATGACGTTGCCTTTCTACGAGCTCTCGCTTAAAAACGATTGCATCATTGATAGCTTTGGTTATACGTGCAACCCCACCAGCTAACGCCCCTGTGGCACCGAGACCTGCAAAAATAGGCATGAGAAAGGCAAGAACACCGCAAATTTTAGATGTTACAGCCATGATGCGAGGCTCCTTTAAATGTTTTCTTCCCCCAGCTATTTTTACAGCTTCACGCGCACCTTTCAAGGCACGCTGAATTACTTTTTGCGCATCTTGACTGGAAATCATAGATTTCTCAGCTGCTTTGATAATTTTATGCAATGAAAAAATTGGCTTATTCTTCCTTTTCTCTTTCAGCCCCATACCGAACTTAGCTTTTGCTTTCATTGAACTGGCTATGGCTAACGCAGCAGCTTTTTCGCCTGTGTGTGCATCTTTAGCTAACAAACGATTCAGCGATCTCTCAGCTAACAACTCATCTGTAGCGCTCCTCGCTCCAAGGTGTTTTCTATTCTGTGAATAGGCGATATCGTGTTGCTTACAAGCTGCATCCAGAGATGTATGTCATGGATCACCTCGCGCAATGCGTTTTGTTAACCTTCTACCTCGACCAACATATTGATAACCGGTTAGTTGTAATTGTATTTGTAGACTACATATTAATGACTCTGTTATTTACACCGTTGTCGCGTGTTGCCTCTTTCAAGGTCCTTCGACGACTGACTTTAGCTTTTCTTTTCTCCACGTGTACGATCATATCAGTATGACTGTAACTTTTCTTTGCTAAGCGTTAATCTGTACAAACGTCTTATTTTTAGCATTATGTTAGTCACAGCTTAGATGTTACGGATTTTATATCGTATTCGATAAGATTACTAATTTTAAACTTTGATGTACTTGCACAGCCGCATAATACAGAGAAAAAGAAATGACATGATGATTTCCTACCAGAGAGTGTGCGAGCTGTATTTTGTGTACCATCGAATCCTGTGGAAAGACGCCCTCCTGGCTCTAATAACACATCCAAATGGATTAATATTTCAGAACGTATATGTTTACTCAAAGTCTTTAAGTCAACCAAAATATAAGTTCTTAGAAACGGTTCTACTACTAACGGCTCTAATGAGCCTGAAGAAGTGGTCACGCCGAATTAGGCAAAATAAAATTCAATATTCCTATTCGTTGACTGTTTTTACCTGTGTTAAATGTATGCACGCATGATGATGAAGATGATGATGATTTTTTTACGAGGGCACGGTGAAAAATGTTTAAAAATACATCGAGAACGGTCCGCACTTATCGGCAGTGGAGGGATCTTAGCCACATCACTACAATGACCTAATACATACAATTTTCAGTTATACCTTGCGTATAACTATAAATTATACAAAATCAACTGTTGTCATTATAATAATGCCACCAAGGGACCTACTAAAAAATACCACCCTTTTTTCTTGGCATAAGTCCCCCCAAAATCGCTTTCGCATGACTTTATTGGTCTGTGAAGGCTTCAGCTGAATTTTGTCGTTTTTTTCCTGGGCTTCGGTTCGGAGCAGCCCATCTTCAGACTAGTCCAACTATGATGTACGCATCGACCTCAGTAGAACGACAATGTCGCACAACGTGTTCATCGACCTTCGGCATCATGGCTCGGCTCCGTCACTAATACGCGTCTATCCAGAACTGGCCCGATATATCTACTGTGACGCAGTAGACAGCGTACAAGCATAGGCGGCCTAGGTTCGAATCCTTGTCTGGATGTGTAGTAACGGTTCTGGAAATCCATACTCTGTTTTTATAATAAATGTATGCGTATACATAAATACATAAAGGGGTGATTTTTTTAACTTGAAACTTTTAAATATCTCGAAAAATAAGCACTCTATGAAAAAATGTTATGAATAAAAATTTAATCACTCTGAGGAGTTTATACACTGATGTTAAAAGCGGTTGCCCCACACCGCACCCTGGGGGTTAGGGTGGGGGCAAGTTCAAAATCTTAAATGGGAACCCATATTTCGTTCGCATATTCGGATTTTTTGGATAAAAATGCGTATGGTTTGTCTAAAACATTATTCTTGTTTCGCGATAGATGACGCTGTAATCGATGAAATTCAATTTTTCTTCATTTGGCTATAACTGAGAATACACGCTTACGATTCTGCAATACATTAGCAATAAAAATACACCTTTTTCATTGTGACATGACTGGCCACGGAAAAAAAGAATTTTTCAAATAGCTACAGAATCTTTGAACGATTGCAATAAAAACTCGTCCATTAAAAATGTATCGCGATGAACATAAGTAGAAACTCCTTCTTTTTGAAGCCGGTTAAAAATAAGATAGAGCTTCGGATCTCTTTGGTAATAATTATTTTGAAAAACATGCCAAAGCGTATGTCCGTTCTTGGGAAGTAATTATTAAGTAATACTTTTACATTAACAGTGTTTCCTGAATATTCTTTAATTTTAGCTCTGGCATTATTGTAGATTAAATTTAGTACAGTAAATTATAAAAAATACATTTAAGACAAAACTTATTTTAGTTAGATCAAAAATTATTCCGAATACTACCTTACAATGGAGTATCTAACCGTACAAAAAAAATTGAAATGGTTCTGGTGTATGGAGAAGCTCGAAAAAATCTTGATAATGCTGTCAATCTCTACGCTCAGTGTTTTCCAAATAGAATTGTGTCCCGTGCTTCATATTAATGTACTATTACAAAATTAACTACCGATGGAAGTGTTTAACCTAAGAAAAAGTTCCGCAGAACAACAATCAATAGAGGAAATAATGAAATTGCTGTATTAGCTGCAGTAGCCAATAATCCTCACGTTAGTACACGAGAAATTGCTCGTGATTCCGGAATGCCTCAGAGCAGTGTTTGGAAAATTTTAAAACGTAATAAATTGCATCCGTATCATGTCTCTTTACTTCAAGAACTTCATGGCGTTGATTTCCGAAATCGGGTAGCTTTTTGCCAGTGGACACGTGAACAAATACAGCAAAATCCTAACTTTTTTCGTTATGTATTATTCTCTGACGAGTCGTCTTTTACGAACCATGGAATAGTTAATCCACACAACATGCACAACTGGAGTATTGAAAATCCGCAGTGGCTTCGTGAAGTCGAACACCAGCGTCCATGGACTGTCAAAGTATGGTGTAAAATAATTGGCAACAAACTGTTCGATCCCCAGATTATCGAATGCAGCTTAAATGGCCCAAAATATCAAGACATTTTGGAAAATGTACTGCCAATATTGCCTGAAGACTTGAGCTTAGGAATACGGCAGGGAATGTGGTTTCAACATGATGGTTGTCCGGCACACTATTCAGCAATAGCACGAGCAGTTCTTGATCGTAATTTCAATGGTCGCTGGACTAGTAGAGGCGGTCCGATAAATTGGCCTGCAAGATCGCCAGATCTTACTTCACTAGATTTCTTTTTGTGGGGCTATCTGAAAGACAAAGCTTACAAAGAAAAACAAACAACATGTGAGAATATGATTGACCGAATTACAGGTGCATGTGCTGAAATTCAAGAAGATACACTTCTGCGTTGTGTAAATTCATTTGAATTACGGAATAAGTGCATTGAAGCCGAAAGTCATCATTTTTAGTACTTACTTTAATTAAAAGATGATTCCCTGAGTACCTCGAAACGTGAGAGGCGAGGGGACTCACGTTAATCAAGCACCCCAAATCGTGAGAGCTGAGAGGACTCACGTTAATCAAGCCTCCCGAAGAGAACAGAAAACTGCTACGTCCACTTCGATGGTCCTGGGTTACGCTAAATTTAGTAGTTTCTTTTAGGACTAATTTCGAGTACTTCAGAATCGTAAGCGTGCATTCTCAGTAACAGTAAATTGAAGACAAATTTCATGTCGTCGATTGTAACGCCATCTCTCGCGAAACGAGAAAAATGTTTAAGACCATTCATATCCCCAATACCAGTTTTCTCGGATTTTAGCAACATTAAACTACTATTACTGTTATTTATCTCACTGTAACCTAAATTTTATTACTCATATGAATAATATTTAAAAAAATATATTTTGTAAGTTCAATTCTTGTTTTATCGATTGTTACACAAACTTTCAAAGTTGACCTTCATTTTCATGTCTTGTCGATCCTTAGAGAACTAAATAGTCAATTTGGCTTTTCAAAAAATTAGATAAACTGCATTCTCAGACGCGCGTATCATAATTACATGCCCTGTCGATCCCGCCGAAAATTCCTAAACTACTTGATAAATATCAAAAATAAAGTTAAGATTTGGATTCTGCGAGTAAAAATGTATAGACATTGATGTTTAATAAATTCATACGGTTATTTTTATACTCAAAAATGTCAAATATTTTGTTACTAATATATATATAATATAATATTATATTACTTGAAATCTATGACGGTGTATTGTGATGAGCCATTGTGAATGAGAGTTATGCATACAAATATTTTTCCTTGTAAATTTACTAAAGCGATATAAATTCACGATATAAACAATTTTACTCTTATGTAATTATGTTTTTCGATGTTATAGCAATTAATGAATCTTGTCTAGATTATATTATTACACGGGACTTTGTTTCTAGAATTCATATTATACATATAATTGTTTATTGATAATAAATTTTTATGGGCAATGCCCGATTTTCCTACCTTCCTTACCTGACAGTTAGTACTATAAGATTTAAAAAAATTGCAGTCATTTCGAACAACTTTTTGTCTCAGAAGTTGCACTCCCCACAGTGGCTGACTATTTGAGAATCACCATCAGAACATCACCAATTAACAAATATATCAAGAGAATGGAAGACATAAAAACTAAAAATAAGTGAAAAAGACATACAATTAGTTTTATAAAAAGAAACAGGTAGTACGAAGATTGATGGAATCTTCAAAAGAAGTCTGCAGATATGGCACGGGTGGAGTTACGAGAGATTGGTCCCTGTCACTAAGCCAAGAATTCGTTCTTCTTGGGTTACGTGTGCGATGCAATATATCGAAGCTCATTCTGTACATGGTAGCTCGCTATCCGTAACTATATAAACATCGAGTATGTTCGATTGCAATCGCAGCTATCGCTACTCGCCAAAGAATACGACCGTGGGGACCACCACTCGATCCCATATATCCAACAGTATCCCCCCTGTCCGTCCCTTCCTCCTCATTCCAAAGGTACTTTCAACAGATCCGGCTTTATTTTCCATGTAAATATGAACTCGAAAACGCGGATATATGAGTTGAGAAAATATTGGCTGCGCCACGGAGCCCTCTTACTACTCACGAGTGGCGCCTCCTCAAGTGGTCGTGACCATCTTTGCCCAGCCAAGTCCTTAAATATAATATTATGAGTCAGACATCCAACATTTCTTAATGGAAAGTCATTAGTCTTCAGCCGATATTTTTTAATATTATGCGATAATTTTTCTCAGAAAATTTAAAAAGAATATGCAAAATAATTATATAATAAACGTTTCCCTAAATAAAATATGCACGAGCAAATTTCAAGAGACGTACACGGAAAAAATAAGTTTTATCAAGATGCTATGGTCTGTTCTTATTAAATGTATATAAAGTTTCTAAGGTATTCAAATCCGAGGTGATACGCTAAATGTACCAGTGGTCAGACAAATGCCGTAACTCTCGTATTTATATTGTTTCACACACTTTATTTTTGTATTTTTTCTAGCAGATGTTAGAATTTTTTAGCTGTATATGTACTCTTAAAGTTATTTTCGCCATTTATTTGTGAGTTAAAGTAGATTTTGAAAGAAAAGAATGTTTTTCGGAAAAGCTTAAGAAAACACCAGTGCTCGGACAAGACTTTGGGTTGTCGGACATCATGTCTCTAATAGTCGGACAGGATATTTAGGTTTTGAAATTGTTTATTTAAAAATAATTGACCTAAAAGAATCCTACTTTAAAGTACTAAAAGTAAAAATTAATAATTTAGCAGAAATCCTTTAGATACAATACCAAGTTAATTTTACTAATTATTGTTTGCTTATCATTGCCTAATTTTCGCAAAAATATTTTTTAGGTTAGTTCTACTCTATGCGAATGTTTTAAATTACAATGAAAAAGTTTTTAACTACCAAAACAGAAGAGTAATATTGTAAAAACCTTATACGAATATTATTTTTTGTCTCTATAGTAAAATCATTGTCCTTTTATGGCTTCTGGCCTTGTGTAGCTCACTATCTTGGACGATTTATTTATTTTTTTAAATAAAAATAATATAACTTTCTCAATATCCATGCAAATTTTGATTAGATTCAATATAAACCTTGTTATTTCTATTTCTCAATACTATGCATAAAAAATATTTGACGAAAGCTAACTTTTATCTAAGGTTAGAGAGGTTAGAATATCGTCTTTTTTCTCTTTATTTTATTGTTACTGCCCAGTAAAAAAACTAATGGGGGCGCATTGAAACAAATTCGCTAGGAACCCCGCGAATTTTGCGTTGTGACAATTTCGAATTGGAGCTGCTTGTAAATTGGTGTAAAATCGTGAAAAGTAATAGACATTGTAAAAAATGTTCAAAATGATACCGAAATCAATATCATTTTGATATGCAACAAAAATGATATCGAAATCGAGAGAATTTTGATGGGCTGAAATAAATGATCGACTTTGGAGATCATAATGATATAATTCGGGAGCATGTATGAAGTTAAACCAAGATATCTGACGTTCTCAGAGTACCTTAACTCATATGTAAGCCTTTTATGGGTTCTGATTATGCAGTCTGCTTGAAAAGTAAAAAATTAACGAAATCTGACATTAGAAAATATCACCTGTTAAGTGTAGTTGTCACTTGCGTACGGTTAGATAGACGGTCATCTTGTTTAGTATGACAAATGAACCAAAAAATAAGATCAAATTGAACCGAATGGACAGAGCAATTCGCATGAATTTTTAAGCGCCATTTCAGTTGAAGATTGGCCTATTCAATTGAATTCTTAAGTTTTAATTAACCCCGGGTAAAAATTTATTCCCTACTTTAAAGCCGTAACTCCTTCCGTAGTACGTGCTGGAAACACTAAAGTTGGTCCTAAATAAGCAGCGATTTCAATGTACAATTTAGACCCTACTTTGACGCTAAAAGTGTCCGAAAGCGGGCGTTTTCGACATTTAGCATCAAAGTAGGGCTTGTATTTTAAAAAATTAGACCCTCTTATTAGTTCAAACTATTTCATGTAGGACTTGTACCAATAAAGCAGGTTCTCTATAATCTCACACCAATATGGATGAAGAAAAATAAGATTTCTTATTTATCAGCAAAGATAAAATAATATCTGTGATATATAGGTATTAAAACTTTTCGCAATTATTTCGTAGACATATTATTTATAGTGTCTTTTGATTATAACGCTAAAGCATAGTGCACTGAAAAATCCGCAAGTAGTAAGAAACGAAGCCGAAATCGCACGCACACACTGAGTATCTAACAAACTCCTAACGTCCCAACCGACTCAGTTAACGGAACCCATTAGGATATCTTCGATAAAAATTATTATCACTTATAGATCCAAAATCGGTTTAAATCCTAAACAATTATTTTAATAATTACTTTTTTGAAACTTCCTCTTGTCGTTAAATATTTGAAACAATTTTCCAAGTGTTCAATAAAAATTTGTTCTGTTTTTAAGAAGTATTGTTCTTTATGCGCTTTAAAAGAACTTGAGACTACATATGTACATTTTATTCTGTGCTATTTAATATTTAAATGAATACAATGTGAAAATGGTCGATTTTAATAACAATATCTTTTTATCTTTTTATTAAGCAAAGACTTAAAAAAAAGTCGTGCAGCATCATAGTTAATCCAATTACATTTACAAATACAAATGTTTAGTTCCAGATTCAACGTAATATTCATCAGGAAATAAGTTTATATTAACAGTAGCAGTTCTCGTTTGATAAACAATTGTCTCGACTTCCCAAAATTCGAGATAAGTTGACAATTATTTTTCATACGTTTGGCTTTTCTTATTCTCCAACAAATATGATAAAAAAGTTAAAACGGTGAAGATTTTCTCATAGAAATTTCTGATCATTTTCTCTAAGAAAATGGTCCAAAAACTCTCAATGGTTATTTTATTTTTATAATTTGTTGTGATTCTCAATCACCTACATGACTGTTGAATATACACACTTTAATTAATTATTGATAAAAATGTTTATAATGACTTATTAATCGACAATATTTAGTAATTTTTCGTGATGAATATAATTCTCATACAATTTTTTAAAATTTTCAGTTAATGTAAGAGTATATATTTTTCTGTGATTGAGCATTGCAAAGAAGTATTCATTTATATATAATTAATTAATGATAATTAGGTTGAATCTTGAATTAAATATTTTTGTATATTGAGAGTGCATTCAGTCATTAAGATGACCAGTGAGTTAAATTATCCACAGTAACAAATAATTTTTACTTTATTGTCATAAAGTTCGAACATTGTAGGCTAAAAATATTTAGAGTAGCGCCAGTATCGAAAGGGAGGTTAAACAGTGTCAAAGTAGGGCCTTAAGTTGTAAAAAAATAGGCTCTGAAGGTTCAAAGTATCTTCAGAGAAGTGTTACAGCGTCAAAGCAGGTACTTGAATGTGAAGACTTTAGCCTCTAAAGATTTAAGGTATGGCCTAGAGATTGAAATGGAGTCAAAGTAGGCTCCAATGTTTTATTCTCTAGGAGTCAAAAGTTTAAAGCAGGGACCATAAGTTTAAAAAGCGTCAAAGCAGGTACAGATATGGTGATGCATCTTTAAAGTAGGGTTTTAATCTAGACTCGGGATAGTATTGAATAAAATATCTTGCATCAGTCGTAGGTTATGGCTTTAGTACTCGTCCTGCGAACATTGACCTCCCCGCGATTATGACGTGCCAAACTCTACATCTGATGTAACATTCTATTAATCTTACAGAAGTCTCAAAAAAGGTACAGGAAGATAAGAAGAGTTTTTCGCCAAATTGTATATGGTGTGCAGCATATACTTGAAAGACTATTTCCTCGAAAACAACAAAAAAGCGAATCAGTTCAGTCAAATAAATACTAAAAAAACGAGCCTAGAAAGAAAAAAAAATCGGAATCAAAACAAAAATATACAGTTGGCGGTCTCTAAATTGTTTTCCATGACGAAAATAGCTTATACCAAACAAAACATACACACTTGCGCACGAAATATTTTTTTCTGGAATGTATTGGAAAGTATGTAAACCTCTGTTCAGTCATCACTTGTTTCCGCTGCTCTTCAATTAGTTCCATAAACTTGACCAAACTTATTTTTTCCGCGTTCATAAATATAGCAGTGTTTTAAAAATGTAATAAAAACTGTAGATCTAACAATAACATTTGGTAGTTTTATTTACCATCTCCCTTGAAAAACTAAATAAAACTATTAATAATCCTAGCTGTTAATTTCAGCGTAGAATGTTTTTAGGTACACTTATAATGTGTGGAGATTATTCTATAAATAAATACTCACAATGATTTTTTAATCATAGTAATGAATATTGCGTCTAACTCGAAGAGTGATAATATATAAGAGGGGTTTTTACGAAAGTTGACAACCTAAATCAAGGCCGTCGATAAACATTGGATAATTTCTCTAATAGAGAACAGTCTCTCACATATTTATTCCATCTCACATCTTAATTCAGAAATATGCACTGAAAAAGAATTTAACATTGAAACAATTACTGCTTACTTATTACAATGGTACAAAATTTCCAAATTTACTTTAGTTTCATTTGGACAAAATGAAGGATGGAAGTTCACGACGAGGCAAGGGACATTCGTTCAAAAACTTTCTTTTTGTATAAAAAATACTGAAAAAATCTGTACGCTACGCAAGCACATTTTAATCGTGCGTTGCGCGAGGGACTCGCAAGTTTGAGCGCGCCCAGGGCGAACAACTGTTGAATCTCGCGCTACGTTTTCGCTGCTTGTACTTCCATCACATTTGTGACCAGACCTTTTAAAATTGAAGGTGAAGTGTCGACAACTGTAATTTGGTGATTTTAAATTCTCTTTTGTCAAAGCTCATTCGGGTTTAAAGAACACGTTAACATTACGCAACTCGCGCTTCGCATTCAATTTTAACCAAAGTGTGAAATTTTCTATATAATTTCAAGTCTACTATCTTATATAAATATTATATTTATTTATGTACCTTATTATGTTATACATGTATGTTATTATTATATTATACGTATGTTCCTTATTATGCACTGATTTTTATTCTCAGCTACTCTGCAAAATGTATCATTCCAATAAATTTATAATATTAAAATGCATAATATGAATGATATTTAAATGGACAACATTTTCTATCTTTTTTTAAAAACAAATGTTTCCCATATTAAAAGCTTACGAGTTATGGCAGAGAATAGCGGAGCACTTTCTGCAATTTGCAAAAAACGTCAACTGTTACCTTGAAATTTGAAAGGTTATTTATGGTTATTGTATTATATTGCTAGTATATTATTATATATGTGTAAATAATATAATATATCATTAAGTTATCATATATATATATATATATATATATGTGTGTGTGTGTGTATGTATGGAATCTCCGCACATTACTCCTGACCCACAAGATTATTTTTTAGAAATACAGCAGAATGTTTTCAGTGTTATTCAGTGTTTCAAGTTTTGGTTTGCGTGTTTTAGAGCACCTGCATGGGCCTGATAGACCTCTTTTTGAAGGCTTGGATGGGTCAGGTTAAATAATAGATTCCTCAAATTTTTTTCTTCAGGATTTTCTGTAGGGTCACCCTGAATGTAAATCCCTATATATTGGGATAATTATATAATTTCAAACAGTAAAATAATAAATGAGATATAGAGAGGGGAGATACGGAGATCATAGATTACGGACTTCAAACAAATTTCATTAATAATGTTCTATAATGGCTAATTGTAAGTTGAGAATATCAACTAATATTACAGCTCCGTGTTGAGTGCCATTTTCGCTTCTGGAAACGATCTCTGAAACAGTATTAATAGGCATACGACTATAAACGGATTATTTAAGTTCTAGGCCTATAGAGTATTAACGTACTGTTGCCTGAGTCGAATAAGGCCACGCAATACCGAGAGATGTGGTTTGTATTGCAACTTCACACAAGAAATAATTAAATGTCAAGGCGATCGTTTTAGTTATCTGTTATCCTTGCATCGAGTCGTTCTTGTCAAAGTATAAAAAAATCATTTCTTGTCTACAGAGAATTTTTCTTCGTGCTGGTTCGCGATTGTTCGAGGATGCAGTGATTATAGTTACCCGCCACTCGCTTCATTTACGTCGTACTGATTCTAGATTGATAATCAAGGCCCGTCTTCGTCGGCTTTCGCCTAGATGAAGGCAACTTGCGTGGCATACGAAGGGAGAATGAGCTTGCGGTTAAACGCGATTATAATTAAGGATAATGGAGTTTCAGATTGGGAGTTGCCGTCGACTATAGTCGAAACCCTTTGCAGCTGGCACGACTGTAATATGAATACACCAAACATATATTGCATATAGGTACATTGCAAACTACACGCCTTCGGCTTTAAGCAGCCCTGTGCAACCAACACAGTCGTATACTGTACAAACTAGGAATCGATGTGGGACTACACTTAGTACTAAAAGAGTTCACGAAACAAAACAATCTAGCTACAGTTTGATCAGGAAATCTGACAAAAGAAGTGAGATTTTTGTAGCAAAATAAACTCAAATTTATAATCTTTTTCCAACAACCAGATGTGATAAGAGAAATGATCATCTACAAGCTACAAGACATTGTATAAGATAGACATCACCATTTAAAGATAGAATAAAAGTCTACTCCTGAGCTGAAATCTTGTTGAATGTAGTCTAAAAAGGTTTGATCAGAAAAAATTATTTAATTTCGGCGAACTGGATGTGTTATTTCCGAGATATTCAGTTTCTAAATGCGAGTGAAAAACATTTCATCTGGAAAAAGTTAGCAAATTCGGATTAAATCGTGCAAGAATAAGAATGGAATTTTCCATTTTTTACCATAACATTTTTGACCTCATTTCGACTTCCTGGCTTTGGGCCATTTTTTATTTCAAAAAGACATTAAAGCATTATATTTATATATTCGTAGGAACACGTTATATCCTTTCACGTTTAAATATCAACCATTTGCGATATTCAACAATTTCGTATTTTTTCTGTATTCGGCCGTATTAGACCGTAATCATAAAAAATAATAATAAGTCTATACCTAAAAATATGCAGAATTATTATGCACTTCAATAGTCTATCTTTTTTTTTAAACTTGAAGTCGTTTTCATTTAATTTTTTTGATTTCGAAACTCTGGGTAGATAAAATACGATTTTTCTAATCAAATTTTAAATATTAATGAATTTAATGACTATGTTCGTAGTTAGAAGTATACTTTAATTTAATTATTTTTTATATCATATTTTTATGTATTCATCGAGAGAAACAAATTTAAAATATATAGTATTCTTCACCAGTATTGAATAGAAATAGTATATTATGCCATAGGTGGGGAAAATGGTCGATTGCGAGAACAATGATTCATTTGAAGCGCAAGGCGAAGCGAGCGTGGCAAGAATGTGAGTTCACAATGAACCATTCTCCACGAGTCGCAAATACTATTTTGTCTAACAACCACGCAAAAAGACTACTTTTTTCGTTTGAAAATAGTGGGACACATCACGAGAGAGCAACACAAATACGGGTCACGGATATACATTGCCTTTGTTGCAAAGCGTCCATCTGAGTTGTAGATAGCGCCACTTGACGTCATACTTATTCACACATTCACGACAGAACACATAGGCATATAAAGTATAGACCGACAGTCTCTTTGATCCGCCGACGCTCCTGTTTAGAGAGAGAGACAACGATTTTAGTGAGTACTTCTTTCTCTTTCTACTGACTACTTTCTCTTCTACGGGGGTCACGTGCGCGAGTCGACTGTTGGCCGAGTTGGCCGAGCCTCAGGCAGTAGCACGCTGTGTTTGTAACTGGCAGGTTATAGGCTCAATTTTCTCTGGTAAAGTGTATTTTTCTAACTTTTCTTTTGCATTTTACTTATTAATGTATTTCCATATTTAATCACGTACTAAATAATTTCTTCATGTTTCAGAACCGAGTTTTTCTTCTTAAAAAAGCATTTGATATGTTTATTTTTGCATCATCTAAAAAATGTTAAATGATAATTAAATTATTACAAAATTATTGACTTTAATTTTTTTTATTACGCCATATATGACTTGTACCGACTTTTTGTGTAGATAATATAAACATATCAATATAATTAAAAGTTTTTCGTAAGGATAACGGCAGGATTTCGCCGGGATCGGGCGCTAATCAGAAAAATTGCACACGATTCCAGCGAAATCGCGTTAAAATTTCAGCCATAACCACGTCTCATGACCATGAGATAGGTGATTACAGTCTGTGACGGAAACAATAAAACGATCCGGCAAGCGTCCTTGTGCACCCTGAGGACGCGGCGCGACCCAAGAACGACTGCCTTCTGCATTTTCCCCGCAAGTGTTTTAGGATATTGTTCACAGGCAGGGATGTTTTTCAGGCTATTAACCAGTGAAAGCTTGGCAACTCCAAGACCGCCGATGATAATGACGATTAATTTAGCAGAATATTCCGGGTACAATCATCGTAAGTTCCTTAGAAGGTGTCTATACCCCTCTTTCTTTACTTTCTCCTTGCCTATGTTGTTTTTGTCAGCTAGTGCAAAAAATTCGATAAGGAGCATGGTTCACTTCTCGAAGTCAAGAAGAACTGCGTCAGGCCTAGAGAAAACAATTATCGAGAATATAAAGTTCCAGCATATACGGTACTTCTCATTCTCGAAAATTGACTCTATTTCCCTAGGAGCGTTTAGCGGAGCGATATTAAGGTTAATGCCGGAAGAGTGACAGAGATTATATTAAAGAACTCTTAGTGTTGCATTGTGCCTTTGAATGTAGGTCGTTCCCGCATGAGTAGGACACATAGATGGTACGCGTTCTAGATTCTCGAGATGTGCATGGCACGCCCTGCAGCTATCATCGGGAATGTCTTGGCTCAAAATGTAACGACGGTATGTTAAGGTGGAAATGACACCATCTTGACATGCCAAAATGAAACCCTCTGTGCCCGACTTCACTCCGGGTGATTTAAGGAAAACAAAAGTTAGCTCACACGACATTGACTGATCATTCACATTTATGTGGAAGATGCCGTGCATTATTTCCTGTGCTTTCTGAATCCGGGCTTTCAGGAGTGAATACTGAAGATAGATAGGATTTGATGCATTCTGCTCTCCCCTGATACTGAAGTTAAGTCCGAGTGTTTCAGCAGCCTCTATCGCTGCTTTTTATGGTAATGCTTCTTTTCCCACTTCTTCATGCTTCCTGACCATTTTAAGAAAAGGATCTCATCCATTTTCGACTCTATGTGCTGTACCCAAAATAGTCCTGTTATGAAGAAATTCAAGATTCAATATTCCGCGACCACCTTGACGGCGTTAGATGAAGATTCGCGGAACAGAAAACTTAAGATGCATGCTTTTGTTTATGTGCATAAACGTTCGTGTCCCGATATCAAGGGATCTGAGCTCGTTCTTTGTCCATTGAACCAGTTTTATTGACACAGCATCATCACTTTACCGAAGTTCTAATTAAAGCAGAGTATATAAAAATGATGGACGAAGGCACACAAGCCACACTTAATTCTCTAGATCAGACTTTCTTTATGGTTAACGGACGAAACGCAGTAAAAAGGGTTGTACACAAATGCGTTGCCTGTGCTTGCGCGAAGCCTGCTTTTCTGGAGTATGTGATGGGCAATTTTCCGAAGGGCCGTCTCTCTCTTAAACGCGCGTTTTTGGTTTCTGGGGTCGACTACTGTGGCTCCTATTCTATCAAAGAAAAGCGCCCTCAGATCCGAAACAAAATCAAAATTTATGCCGCGATTTTTATCTGCTTCGCCACTAAAGCTGTCCACGTTGAACTTTTCAGTGACCTTACAACTGAGGCCCTTTTAGCTGCCTGTGTAGATTTTTTGGTAGAAGAAGTTTAAGTTAGGATCTTTATTACGACGTGGCAAACGCTCTCGAATGATCAAATCGCATAGCACGTAATCCCACCAAGTACTCCGCAGTTTAGCGGGCTTTGGGAGGCGGTTGTTGGATCTTTTAAACACCATGTAATGAGAGTTGTCGGTAATACTCTTTTAACTTACGAAGAGATCTTGACTTTAACCACTGAGATGGAATCTATTCTTAATTCCCGACCTCTAGCTCCTATTCCTACGGATCCTAATGACCTATCCGCTCTGACACATGGTCACTTCCTTATCGGTGATTCTCTTAAGAGCTAATGCGTCAATGTTTTTGCAAATTCTGGTCCAAAGAGTATCTCCACCGACTAAATGTTCGTAGAAAATGGCAAAACGGCAAGATCAGCGAAATCAAAATCGGTGACCTTGTAACCCGCAAGGAAGATAATATGCCTCCAATGTAGTGGCTACTTGGCAGAATTGTTGCAGTTCACCCTGGAAGAGACAATATTATCCGAGTGGTTACCGTGAAAACCAATTAAGGAAAATATAAGCGAAGTATAAAAAAGATGTCACCGTTGCCTTTAGAGACGAGTGGCAGTGTCTAGCTGAATATTCGCCTGTATAAAAATCTGACTTCTGCATGAATTTATATATATTTTATCTTATATTTTAAATCGTGTGAAGGAATTTCTGTCTAAATCTATACTCGTATTGTGCTTACTGACTTGTATTTCAGCGCAAGTTCACTCCTACTCAAATATGACTTCGAATTACTGTGAACAATAAATTATATTTTGAACGTGACCGTTCAAAGGGGCCAGGATATGTTGAGACCCAAATGACCGTTTCAATTTAGCTTTCCTTTTGGGTATATGACAATCTGCACTTGATAAATCTATAGAAATTTATGAATTGTTTACAGCATCTAATTTAACTTCGTAGGACGTCTGCAGCTTTAGCCGCGTCATCTGAAGCCTTGTGAAACTCAACTTATCACGGAAATTTCCATTTAGAGCATTTGTTACTCAGTAAGAGCTTACCTACGTGACCTAAGGTCCCCAGGTCGAAATATCTTAATTCTTATTCTCTTAAATTGCTTTTTCGCCTCTGTTGGACATTCAGCCTGGATCTGGGTTTTTCGGTTATAAAGTAATAACCCGCCAACAAGCCATCGACTGAAATTTCTATTTCTACCCACCACCAAAGTTTTCAAACTTCGCTCCCACCCTTATACCTGTCGGCTATCCCTTCCTCTGAATTTTTGACTTCAAGCCTTAGCAAAAACCTGACCTAGCACTTTACTTGTGGAACTCGACACATAATCTTCTGTGTTGTTTTTCACTCGCGTTTATCTTTTGACAAATAAACACAAATTACCTTAAATCGGGTTTCACCAATTATGTTCTGGATTTATAACATTACTTCTATGTATAATGTAAGGAGTGTTCGGAGACACTTAATTAACGTATAAATTGAATAACTTAGAATTGCAACTTAAACAATGAGGTTTATATGGTAAATTAATAAAAATATATTTCTTAAGAATAGCTATATCCATTTTAATGGTTAATAATATGTTATGTTAAAACATATCAAAGTTTACCAGCAATCTGATGGGTGGAGTGTACTTTAAAAAATTGAAACTCTCAAGCGTATAAGATACAGTTTTCCAAAGCGTAACATGATAGCAACCTCTGTAGAACATGTGAGCATCCATTTTTCTCGTAATTACAAGTGTTCTGGGGACTACGTTGAGTTCATGCTCTGTTTTATTTTGCCATTGAAAAAACTGTTTGCGGGGAGTGTTATTTCCCGACTATAATCGATCCTTCTCTGATTATCCCATTTGTTTTTGTAATACCAATGATTTATGTGGATTATTTTTCGAAACATGTACTACGTTTCTCGATTTTCGTATGTTTCTTCATAGTACATGTAACCATTCATTTGTTTTGTCACGTTAACTGTTTTGGGGAAGATGCTCACTTCATTCTCCACTTTGCTGTTCCGTTCATAATATCAATCTCCCCAAAAATAATTTCAAATGGAAATTGGGGAAGGTGAGGAAAAATCGGTTGCCATAACAAACGTTTGCGTACATAGGAAAACTAACAAAAAAGAACCAAATTTCCTAAACTTGCATAAATGAGGATAACTTTACAGGACAATACTTCGCGGCAGGGTTAAAAAAACCAGAGAAAACTACAAGAAATATATACTTAGCCGAGTCGAGCTCGGGTAAGCTCGAAATGTCGAGTTCTCGAAATTTTCGCCCTACTGTAACGGCTTCGAGTGCTCGAAAGTTTTGAGTTCTCAAAGACATTCGAATACTTGAAAGTTTCAAGCTCTCAAAGAAATTCTAGTATTCAATAGTATCGAGTACTCGAAAGTTTCGAGCTGTTCGGAAGTTTCTGGGTCTCAAAGTAACAATTCAAGATTTTTCATCCAAAGTGCGACTAAATTTTTGAGGTTTCAATAAATTGACGAATGATAAATTTAATAAACTGACGGGTTTCCATGTATCAAAGATTAATTCGATTGGAAAAATCCTTTAAAACTTAGCGTTGCTATAACATTCAGATAATTATATATATTAATTATATTTTGAATTTTTACAACATTTTGTTACCATTGAGGATAAAAAATCTTGAATTTTTAATTTATATTTTAAAATCGCTGTTAGCATTACGAAAAACCTCCAAGTATCGGGTTTGAAAAAATTCTTATTAATTTCCAAAATTTCGAGAACCTGAAACTTTTGAGTTCTCGAAGGCATTACAGTACTCGTAAAGTTTCGAGCTTTCTGGAAATCTCGATCTCGACGTGGAAGCTAACAAACTCCATTCAAATCGTTCGAACTTCAATTTTTTTGCACACCCCTAATCCTGGGAAACCCTGACGTAAAAGATGACGGCATAAATCGATTTAACTGTTCACATCGTTTAAGTCTTATTACTCTAGACTTGGCCATTTCGAGTCTCTCACCTTCCCGTTTTTTTACTTTTAACAGATTATTATATTATATTATATTAAAAATATTCTATTGAAATTTCGGCGTCGGTTCAAGCCTTAATTGACAAAAGCATTGTAAGTTATAAAAAGCGGGAAGATGAGTGACTCGAAATGGCCAAGTCCATAGTGACAAGAATAAAAGAAAATATACTGTAAAATCGATTAATGACTTCATGTTTTCCGTCGGTGTTTCCCAGGATCGCTTACTTTAAAAATGGACCATAACAAGTATATTTTCTTCTATTTGAAAAGAAATCTAGGGCGAATCATTGTCTTGCAAAGTTAGCCTGATTCAAGCCAATGCACCTTCCCTGATTTCGATTTGGATCTTTTTTTGAGGGGATCTGTATACTTTTTTGTATTTATTGATTAGTTATATGAGGTCATGAAAATTCGCATTTATAATCATCATTAATTCCACGGAAATGAATACTTACACATACTATGAATAATGGTATGTAAATAAAAAAACGCAGAAAATGTTGTGAGAAATATACCAGAACCTAATGGATATTATGAAAACAAATTGAGTAATCAGAAAAGGCTCGAATATCCAATGAAGAAAACACTACACGTGATCAATTTATTTAACTGGAAAACGAAGAGGAGAATGAAGTGAGCGTCGTCACCAAAGCAGCTGAAGTGACAAAACAAATGAATGCTTACACCTAATATGAAGAAACATACCCAGCAAAAAAGAAAGAATTGATACGGATTATGGCGAATTAATGTTTTTGAATGCGCGTGAATCCTGTTTTCTGATTCATTTAAACGAATTTAGGCACTTAGATACGAATTGAAAAAACGCTAATTGAATGCTTCTGAATTAATACAAATGCGTGATCAAGGTTAATACGAAAAAAATTAATAAAAATTGCATGCGTCGAGATCTGAACCAGCGATCGCTCGTGTATCAGTCCGCGGTGTTCCTACTGAGCCGTGGGACAATTTACTAAACATTTGCACTACATTCTATCTGCCTCACATGTTGGTTTATCAGTTACGGATTAAACTGTATAAATCAAATTTTGCTGAAATTCACCGTTACGAATTAGGGCGAATTCGAGTGTATTTTACTCCCACGAATTCAGATGCACTGACCAATGTTAAAGCGTTTTCGTGCTGGCCCACTGAAGTGAATTCGCTGCCTTCAAACTTTTGGACCGTATTTGTATATATAGAAAGATCCAAAATTGGAATACAGTTTTCTCGAACACATCCAGTCCATTAACATTATCGTTACAATCCGAGAAATTAGTCTGCGAAGTAGGGTAACTTTGATGAAGCATATTTTTACCATCATCAGTAATTATTAAAATTTGATAAATATCCTTTCTACCTTATTCTTGTACGAGTCTAGGCACACTATATATGTGATAATTGTTAGAAATTGTTTCATGTTAAATAGCCGCAATGAGTCGAAATAAAGTCTGAAATGTAGAAAATTGTCTTCTTGAATTTTCGTCTTATTGAAAAATTTAATTGGTATAGTTACCAAATATACTTGATATCTGGTTAAAGTTTGGATTGTCATTTCTGAATCTACTAGAATAATTAGTTTTTGTTCTATTTTATCATATATTCTATTAAATAATGTAACTAAAGAAAATTTGCTTTGAAAAAGTTATCCAATTTGAAGAATAATGAAAATAAAATCCTGTACTAGATTTTGTGATAAACTGATCAATTAAAAATAATTACTTTCTTATATTGTGCTTATCGTAAGTTTATCTTCGAAAACACTAGCAATATTAAATTTATTAATTTGTAATAAGTGACATTACATTACATTATTCTTTTCTGAAAATAACTGATTCAGGATAGTGAAAAGTATAGTTAATCCAAAAAAAATCAGACCGGGATCAAATATGAATGATGAGTAATCTACAAGTGCACACAGGTAAGTTCGTGATTCTGTTGGCATCTTGAATTGTTCGTATCTAATGGATTGTTCGTATCTAATGTACTCTGGTCGCACAATGAAGTTGATTCGCAGAAATTCTTTTATTTTTGAATTTCTGTTTCTTTAAAATGGCTACATTTATTGTTTAAAGTTTAACAACACATCCGTGTAAATTGTAATAATATTCCATTAATAATATATGCGATTATTTAGAATCAATTTTAATCTTCGAAGTTGTATAACAAAATGAAATTGATAATTTGAGATTAATATTTTGGAAGTAAATGTATACTCGCTTCTGTTTGTAAGGCTGTCTTCATTCAAATATTTTAAAAATCTTAATTCAACATGTTTGAACCTTACTCCTTGATCAGTTTTCAGTTTGAGACTTTTAACATAAAATTATTTGAAACTGAAATCGTTAAAATTTAACATTTGTTAATTAAGAGCATGTATCGAAACATTGAAAATGTCTAAGTTTAATTTTACAATCTTTTGCAATTTGATCGTATGAAATATTTTTATTTCTTCTTGATTCATAATGTATCCATAATGTTATCGTGGTGCAAAATCCATGAATTTTCTTTCCTCGAATCTGGCCTTTTTCTACACATTTGCTATGTTAAACGAGTGCACAACACCGTAATAATCAAGGAAAACAGTCAACATTACTTTGATGTTATATCGACTCTGACGTGGTTTGTTCGGTTTAGGCTTAGTTGAAAGGCACCATTGTGAAGCTTGTTCAGTGTTTTGCATGCCAAACTCAGAAACCCATATTTTGTCACCATCACGCAAAGAAATGGTTTGGTTGTCCTGACTGAACTAGGTTCGGTTGGCATTATTTCGGTTGTCTGAACCAAACGTTGGTTTGTGGCAACCGAACCGCTTAGGTTATCATGACTGAATCTGTTTGGTTGAAAGAGTTCGGTTGCGCGAACCTCACAGTTCGGTTACGGCTAACTC
>JAAAKG020099126.1:0-15964 GCA_010014905.2 Druon quercuslanigerum | reverse complement strand
TATAAAATTAATTTTCAATCAATAAAACGAATTTTCAATTAGGAAAACAAATTTTTTTAACCAAAAAGTTAAATTTTCAGTTATTATTAATTAAATCGCAATTAAAAATATTAGTTTTTAATCAGAGATTTAGTAGTTACATTTTCATACAAAAAATTAATTTTAAATGAAAAAAAATTTTCAATTGAACAGATGAATCGTTAACCAGGACGGATAAATTTTTAACCAAACATTTAAATTTTCAACCAAGGAGAATCCTTTTTAATTAATATTGATCAATTTTCAGTTAAAAATATGTATTTTTAATTATAAATTCAATAGTTAAACTTTCAGTTTAAAAACTCAATTTTCAACGAAAAATAAAAATGAATCTTTTACAAAATAGTTACCGTTTGAATAAAACTAATAAATGATTTTTTGGTCATTATTTTAATTTCTAATTTTTTAGAAATAACCATTGAATTTTTGACTTGTGAAATATTATAAAAATAATAATTTAAATATTACATTTATTTTGTCGTAAAATATACATTTTTTTCTGATAAGAAATTATGTATATAATCACTCATATTTAGTCTGCATCGACTGATTTCAAATCATGATAAATCATTTGATTGGAAATTTTATATCTCACTTGATGACCAACACGGATATCGGACATAGGTTACGGAAACAATTTTTTTGTGATTATTATTTAATTTTGAATAACAGAAAATTTTTCCTTATAGACTATTTAATCGTTTTTTAAAGGCCGTGACTACTGATACCAAAATTTCCGTACAAATAACTGAATTTTTTTAGCATGTGTAGAATTTTTAAACAAAAAGTAATAATTTTCAACAAAAAAGTTCATTTTCTAACCTAATATTTTAAAAATGTGAAAAAGTTACTTTAGTATTTATTTAAATTGTTATTATTTTTCTATAAATGATCGAAATTATTTTTCACTTATCGCAGGCTACAGAGTATTTCTCCTGTCCCCTATTTTCCCAATATTTTTATATTCTGTTAAGGATTAATTTTTTTTAAATAATTTTTTTTAATTTGTTAGAAAACTTATACTTTTTGCATGAAAATTCAACTGTTCTATTTAAATTTGGGCTTTTTTTTATTAAATTAGACTTCTTTTAATTTAAAATTAAAATATTTTAGTTGTTGTTAAAATATTAAAGCTTGCATTATTGTCAGAAAATTAATCTTTTTTATTCGAAATGTAACTATTTTGTAAAAAATTCGGTTCTTTTTTGCTTGTTAAAAATTATTTTTAAACTAAAAATTTAACTATTTAATGCTTGACTAAAAATTAATATTATTGATTGAAAATTAATTTTTTTAATGCAAAAAATAATTTTGTTGGTTAAAAATCCATCCTTGGTAGAAAATTAATCTTTTTGGTTACATATTATTTTATTATGGATAATAATTTAACTATTTTATTTTGAAAATTCGTCTATTGTGATTGCATTTAAGTTTATTTTAATAAAACAATTTTTTTTGTTAAAATCAAAATTATTACATTCTTTGTTAGGAATTCTTCTTTCTGCTTTATAAATTGTAATCTGTGACTGAAAGTTTATTTATTTTGTCGAAAATTCAATAATTATGTTAAAAATTAATGCAAATTCAACTGTTTTGTTTTAAGTTTGTGTTTTTTTCTCTATAATAAACTACTCTTGAATTATTATTAAACCCTTTTCTGTAGAAATATTAATTTCTACATTATTTTATGAGAATTTATCTTTTTTGGTTTAAAATTTAACTGTTTTATTAAAAATTTGATTTTAAGTTAAGGATTAATTTTGGTTAAATTTTTTTTTTAAATTCGTTAGAAAACTCATACTTTTTTCATGAAAATTCAACTGTTTTATTTAAAGTTGCGCTTTTTCATTATTAAATTAGACTTCTTTTGATTCAAAATAAAAATATTTTTGTTGTTGTTGAAATATTAACGTTTGCATTATTGTTAGAAAATTAATCTTTTTTATTCGAAATGTAAATATTTTGTAAAAAATTCGTTTGTTTTTGTACGTTGAAAAATGACTTTTAAATAAAAAATTTAACTATTCAATGCTTGATTAAAAATTCATATTTTTAATTTAAAATTAATTTTTTTCATGCAAAAAGTAATTTTGTTGGTTAAAAATTATCCTCTTTTTTTAAAAATGCAACTGCTTGGTAGAAAATTAATCTTTTTGGTTAAATATTATTTTATTATGGATAATAATTCAACTATTTTATTTTGAAAATTCGTCTATTGTGATTGCATTTAAGTTCATTTTATTAAAATAATTTTTTTTTGTTAAAATCAAAATTATTACATTCTTTGTTAGGAATTCTTCTTTCTTATTTAAAAATTGTATTCGATGACTGATAATTTATTTATTTTGTAAAAAATTCAACAATTATGTTAAAAATGAATGAAAATTCAACTGTTTTGTTTTAAATTTGTGTTTTTTTCTCTATAATAAACTACTCTTGAATTATAATTAAACACTTTTTTGTAGAAATATTAATTCCTACATTATTTTATGAGAATTTATCTTTTTTGGTTCGAAATGTAACTGCTTTATTAAAAACTAGATTTTTTTGTTATAAAATAAAAATTACTTTTCTTGGTTAAAAAATTAAACTGTTTAGTTGAAAACTCGTCTGTTTTGTTTGGAAATTTAATTATTTTGTTAAAAAATTGGTTTTTTTATTTAAAAATTAATTTTTTTCACCTAAAATTAAACTTTTCAATTGGTGGTCCAAAATTGATCCTTTTCATTTGGAAATTCAACAGTTTGGTAACAAGTTATTGAAATTGTTGAAAAGTTTTCTTTTTTTTTTCAGAAAATTAATCTTTTCAGTTAAAAATTCATTTTTTTGGTGGAAAATTTATCTATTTTTGATAAAGATTAAATTATCCTTGAGAAAATTGGTCTTATCTGACTGATTTTAATTGTATTTTATTTTAAATGAAAATATTTTTAATTAAAATAAGAACTATCACATTTTTTGTGGCAATTCATCTCTTTTGGTTGATTTAGCTACTTGATTAAAATTTAAACTTCTTTATTAAAAAAAATTGTTATAGAAAATATATTAAGAATTCATCTTTTTGATAGAAAAAGTTCCACTCTTGTGTTCAAATTTAAATTATTTTAAAAACAAATAAATTTTTGGTTGGAAATTAATTTTTTTGAGTTAAAAATTCGACTGCTATTTAGAAAGGTAATTTTTTTTCTTTCAAAACTAAACAATTTGCGATAAAATTCCACTTTAAGATTGAAAATTTAAGTATTGGGTAAAAAATGATCCTCTGTTGAAAATTAAAAAAAAAATAAAATTCAACTCTTATGCTGAAAATTCGTGGTTTTGTTTTCAAAATTCATCGTGTTGGTAGTAATTTCAACTATACTGTTAAAGTTTGAACTACTTGTAAAAAAATTGGCATTTTGACTTAAAGATAGTCAATTTGGTAGAAAATTCAACTATATGGCTGAAAATTTAATAATTTGGTTGAAAATTAATTTTTGTGTGGAAAATGCATATTTAGTGTTGAAAATTTAACTCTATTTGGAAAACCTGTAATTCTGGGAACATTCAATAATTTTGTAAAAAATTCCGTTTGAAAATGCATTTACTTTATAAAAAAAAATAATATTTTTGTTTTTAAGGCTAAGAAATAATTCGTTTTTAATTTAGTTCAACATATATGAAAATTTTTTTCTAGTATTATGAAATCAATAAATAATAATAATAATAATAATAATAATAATAATAAAAACTTTAAATTATAATATTAATAAAAATTATTTTCAGGCCTATGGTGTTCTGGATAAATATAAGATCTCAAAGACTTTCTTCGTGAAGACAGACCAGGATGATTGTGTACTTTTGTCTGGTTTGCCAAATAATCCTCCAGTCGAAGAACCTCAGAATGACCAACCTGAAGAGGAAGCTGGTGAGCAAGCCAGAAACGTAGAAAAGCCCGACCCTAAAGTCGCAGTTCCAGTGGTTCCAACTGTTCCAGAAGTTCAAGCAGTTCCAGTAGTGCCAGCAATAATTCTAAAATCTGCAGCAGCAGATGATGTACCAGAAGTACCAAAAGTACCAGAAGTTTCGAAAGTACCAGAAGTGTCAAAAGTACCAGAAGTGTCAAAAGTACCAGAAGTGGCGAAACCAGAAATGGCGCAAAAAGAAGCGGCCAAACCAGAAGTAGCGAAACCAGAAGTGGCGAAACCAGAAGTGGCAAAACCAGAAGTACCTGTCGAATCTATCAAAGATGTTCCCACTGTACCAGCAACAGTGCCAGAATTGCTCATGAAGGTTGCAGATCAGGCGAAGGAAGTTGTTCAGGAAGCTATCAAGAAAATCACAGAAGCACCCAAAGAAGTTCCTAAAAAAGAAGAAATTATTGTAGAGACTGAAAAAATGGCTGCATGATCTCAATAAATAGTTGAATGTGAATTGAAAGAGTGATATGAAACTTAATAGTTAAGTATAGCGCCCGAACTATTATTTATTTATTTGCAATCTAAGCGTCTCTCTTTTCCTTAAGGAGGGTTTATTGGATGCGGAAAAAAGAAGACAAATGTACAAATGAAAAAGAAAAAAAATGAATGAAAAAAATCAATGAATAAATTGTTACATAAAATGTTTATCGTTGTACTTTATTTTCCTATTTTTCTTTCCCCTTGATCATTCCCCTTTACCATTTCCCTTTCTCCTTTTCACTTTCCCATTTTTAGCCTCATTCCCCTTTTTCATTTCCCCTTTACCATTTCCCCTCTTCTTCACTAAAGTCTCATTTCCCACTTGCATTTAACTTTCCCCTTTTAACCCTTCCCAATTCCAGTTTTCCCTTTCCCTTTCAACTATATCCTCCTTTCTTTATTTTCCAGTTCTCTTTATGCTTTTTGTTTTTCTTATTCTCCCCTTTCCCCTTTTCTTTTTCCCATTTCAACCTTTTTCTTTCTCCTTTCCCTTTGTACCTTTGCCGGTTTCTCATTTTTTGCTGCCATTTTCCTTTTCCCATTTCCCCTTTACATCCTTTCCACGTTCAATTTAACCTTTTTCTCTTTCTCCCACTTTCCCTTACCTTGTTCCCCTTTTAATTTTCACCCTTTTCCTTCTTTATTTTCTCTTTTCGTTTTCACTCTCGCTTTTCAGCCTTTCCCTTTTCTCAATTTCCCCTTTACCCTTGATCTTTTTCTATTCTTTCCTTTCCCCTTTTATTTTTCTTTTTCTCTTTTACTATTTCCCCCTTTTACTTTACTTTTACCTTTTCCCCTTTACATCACCTTTTTACCATTTCCCCTTTAAAAATTGTTATTAAATTAATTTTCAAGAAAAAATACTCATTTTTACAAAAAAGGTTAATTTTCTAACATAAAATATTACTTTTCAAAAAATAAGTTAATTTTTTAACAAAAAGATAAATTTTCACTTAAATATTTTAACCAGCCAACAAATAGTGTGATTGCATTTTAGTGTATTTTATTAAAATAATCTTTTTTTGTTAATATGAGAATTATTACATTCTTTGTTGGGAATTCTTCTTTCTTTATTAATAATTGTATACTTTGATTGACAATTTAATTAATTTGTCGAAAATTTAACAATTATGTTAAAAATAATGAAAACTCAACTGTTTTCTTTCAAATTGGACTTTTTCACTAAAATCAACTTCTCTTGATTTAAACTTAAACATTTTTTTGCGGGTATATAAATTTCTACATTATTTGCTGGGAATTTATCTTTCTTGGTTTAAAATGTAACTATTTTATTAAAAATTCAATTTTTTTATTACGGAATAAAAATTAATTTTTTTGGTTAAAAATGCAACTGTTTTGTTAAAATTTTGACTGTTTTGTTTGACGATCGAACTATTTTGATATAAATTCGTTCTTTTGATTAACATTTTTTTTAAACTGAAAATTTAAATTTTCCCTTTTTGGTCCAAAATAGATCCTTTTTATTTTGAAATTCAACAGTTCGATAAAAAATTAATGTAATTGTTGAAAAATTTTCTTACTTCATTAAAAAATTAATTTTTCTTATTGAAAATTCATCTATTTTTCCTATTATTATTTTATTATTATTTCTATTATCTCTTAACAAATTTGTATTGTCTAAATAAATTTAAATGTATTTGATTTAAAATTAAAATATAAAATTAAAAAATTGATTTAAAAAATTCATCTTTTTGGTAGAATTTATAACTATTTATTTGGAAAATTTATCTTTTTTAGTGAAAAAATAATTTTTTTGGTCGATAATTCATCTTTTTCATACAAAATTCAACTTATGATTTCTTTCATTAACTGTACTCAGTACTTGTAGACATTTTCTTTATTCATATTGGATCGAATCCAATAATAAATCGCTTTAAAAAATTTTTTCCTTAAATTTATAGCTTGAAGTATTTCTTATAATTAAATTATCAAAAATTTCAATTAGAAAAAAAGAATTTTCATTTAGAGCATTGAATATTCAACCAAGAATTTTCAACCAAAAAAATTTTTAGTTTAAAAAGAAAAAATTGTGAACCAAATTGTTGTATTGCCAAGAAATTAATAAAATTTCAAACAAAAGAATAGTTTTGTTGCATCACATGAATTTTAAACCAATTGGTTGAATATTCAACTAAAGAAGATATATTTTCCAGAAAACCTTTAATAGTGAAACTTTTAATCAGAAAAATTATTTTTCAATAAAAAGTAGTAGGTTTTAAAAAAAAAATTAATTTATATTATAAAATTAATTTATTTTTAAATAATTTAATTTTCAAACAAAAAGACGAATGTCCAACAAGGTATTTAAATTTTTAAATATTAAGATAAATATTCAGCCAAAAAAAAATTATTTCTCTGAAATGTAACATTGCACATATTAATTTGAAATGAAACAGTTGAATTTAAATAAAAAATGATGATATTTCGGTCAGCAGAGATACAATTTTTAACCAAAAAAGAAGATCTTTCAACAAAAAGTTCAAATTTTAATCATGAAAAAATTTGTACTTCAGAAATAAATGTCGCCGAAATTGTTGATTTTACAACAAAATAGTTTCATTTTAAGAAATTATAATTACTTTACAATTTTTAGCAAAGTTTTAATTTGAATTATAATTTATAAAAAAACTAATTTTCAAATAAACTTTGAATAATAAAATTTGCAGTTAGAAAAATTAAATTTTAATAAAAATAGAAGGTTTTTTCAAAAAAATTTATTATTTAGACATATAATATTAATTTAAAAAAATGATAACTAAATAAATTGTTGAATATTAAAAAAAAATCTTTCACGAAAATATATCATCATTCAGCCCTAAAAAAATAGTTGAGCGTTTAGTCACAAAAATTAATTTTCTACCCAAAAATAACCGAATTTTTAAGAAAATAGTTAAATTTTGAATTCTCTCTCATTATTTCTTTATGAGAAATGTCAAAGCTTACAGAATAATTTGCAACTAATCAGTGGCGTTTTCAACAAATTAGGCTGCAATTTCTTAAGTTAAGTTTTTGTGGAAAAACAATTTTTATTTCAAAAATTTTTTTAACAAAATTGTTAAATTTAAAACAATTTAGTTTAATTTCAACACAAGAATAAAATTTTTTACAAAAAGAGACAAATTTGCAGCCAAAAAGATAAATTTTTAACTAGCATGATTTTACAAACAAAATAATGAATTTTTACTAGCTCAATTTTTAGCTAAAAATTCGATTTTTCTACAAAACAATTGAATTTGCAACCCGAAAGTATGAGTTTTCAACATAAAGGTTAATTTTTAAGCAGCAGGGTGCATTTTTAACTAGCATAATGGATCTTCAACCAAAATAATGAACTTTTACAAAGTCGTCAAACTTTCAACCAAAAAGGTGACTTTTCTAAAAAGTCATTGAATTTTTAACTCTAAAATCAAGAAAAAAGTTTTTTTTTTTGCATCTAATAGCTGAGCTTTTAAATAAATAGTTGAATTTTACAGAAAATATAAATTTTTAACAAAAATAAATAAATTTTTAGAAAGCAGCTTAACTTTTAACTAAAAAGAAGTCTTATAAAAAAAAACAATGGAAATTTTAACGAGAATTTTTGAAGGTAATTTTTATTAAAAAAAAAATTAACAGAAAAATATTAATTGGAAAGAAAGCAGTTAATTCTCAAACCAATTGTTAAATATTCAACCTAAGAGAACCATTTTTAACTAGCATGATGGAATCCTTAACCACAAAATAAAAATGTTACATTGCATTTCAACTTTCATCCAATTATTTGTACTTTTTTCCAAATGGTTGAATTTTCAACCAAAAAAATTACTTTTCCAAAAAATATTAGGATTTTAAACTCAAAAAAATGAATGGTCAACAAAAAAGTTAATTTTTAATAAATTAGTTTACTTATCATTTAATAAGTTGAATCTTCAACTGACATGATGAATCCTTAACTAAAAAATTCTTATTAATATATTATTATTATATTATATATTATTATATATTATATATTATTATATATTATTATTATTATTATTATTATTATTATTAAATTCAACCAAGAAAAGGCAAATTTTTAACAAAATAATTGAATCGTCAACCAAAAATGATTAATTTTTGTTTTTCCAAATTTGGTTTTTGGGTTCTTTGTTTTATTGCCCTGGAATTTTTTACATCAATTTGATTATTTGACGTTAAATAGAATTTTAATCTCATTTAAATTTCTTATTTTTCGATTAATTTTCAAATAAAATAGATAAATTTTGAGGAATGTTAAACAAAAAAAGGTAAAACTTCTGCCAAAACATTTGAATTTTCAAATAAAAAAATGACTTTTTTTAGCAAATATTTGAATTTTTAACCCGAAAATATGAGCTTTCAACGAAAAATTCAATTTGTAACCAAATAGTAGAAATTTTAACCAAACAGTTTCAAGGAAGCGAATTTCCAATAATTAAATTTCCAAAGTTAGAGAATATTTTGTTTAAAACGCACTTAATTATATTTGTTTATCACAGTTGTTTATAAAAAAAAAAATGTCGAGAGTTAATATTTTACCTTGAAATATTATTCTTGAGGCTAAAATAAACAATTTTATTTATTTTTTAACTGATCATATCTATCTAAAAGCATTTATTTAAGTAATTGGTTTATCATAATTGTTTATAACATTTAAAAATGCTATTATTAATTTTTTGTTTCTAGAAGTACTTATTTAATGAATTCGTTAATGATAATTGTTTATAACAATCGTAAATGTAATCTTCCAGATTTCAGTTGTAAAAGAGAATAATTTTATTTGAATCCTTTGAGATACAATGAAAATGAATTTTGTTCATCAATTTGTTTATAAAATTAAAGGAACTCATTAAACCTTAACAGCGACATACAAGTCTGTTGCCTTAATAAAACTTCACTAACTCTATAAATTTTCAAGAAAATATAAATTAATGAGGCAAAGCGTGTAGCATGAATATAAAAAATTAAACTTTTTTAATTTTATAATTTGAATAAAAAAATAAAGAATATTTATATTTAAAAATCGATTAGACAATGTCCTTCAGAACTGAATAAGTCTTTCTTAAACAAAATAGCAATATTAATAAGGAAATTTAGGCTCTCGAACTTAATTGTTATATATAACGTTTTATTTAATTTTCATTAACAATTTAATCATATAAGTACATCAGTGCATCAGCTTGTATAAAAAAATCATTTTGCCCTGAAATCGTTGTTTTGCATTATAAGAATGGTACGTATTCACAAAATAGTCACAAATTAAAAATTTTTAAACACTTTTTGAATCTTCTAAGACACATGAGCAGAGAAGAAAATCTCATCCAAAAATTAATTTGTTCAAATAAATTGTTTGCGACTTATTAGAATGATTAAGCTTCAATTTTTTGGCCCTAGTTTAAAGATAGATAATTTAAAAAAAAATTTATTTATTTCAACTTGAATAATAAATTTTTTTATTTCCAAATTAAAAACCAAATTAAATTACATTTCCTTGTTTCTTTTTTTATTTTATTGTTTTTTTACTTTTGTTAGATAGTTTTGGAAAAAGTGGAACTCTTTAGCCCTAATATAAATAATAATAGTAATAAAGTTAAATAATAAGCATGAATCGCATTTTGGAAAATTATTTCAAAAGCTAAAACTTGAACTGGTTTCTCATAAAAAAAGTTAAATTTTTTTTTGTTTTTTAAATCATTGATATTTGTGATTGATTATCCAGATACCAATTTGACCAAGATAGATAAAACCCAAACTTAAAATTGTTTTTCTAGGTTTAGTTGATAAGGCTATATTCTAAAGAGTATAAAAGGGCTTGTTCACTTCTAGTTAAATTAAAATAAAACCGAACGTGTCTCGACATTTACTTATTCAGAAGCTTCTTGAATTTTCAGTAAGTCTTACTTATTTAAAAATTTAAATTATTTATAATATTAGGATAGCCAATAATTTTATTTAAAACATACTGAAAATCAAATTAAAAATAAAGTTTAGGTGCATTTTTTAGAGGAAATGTAAGCTTTAAAATAAAACCTGATTGAACATTCTAAGACCAATAGTTTATTAAATATGAATTTGTTAATTAAGGTTCATTTTCCTTTTATTAGGCGACGAATGTAACAAATTTTTATTTTTATAAAAAAAATTATTTTACTTTCTCAATAGAGACCCTTATATTAAAACAACTGCTGAATTTCGAGGGTTCTTTTTTGATATTAAAAATCCAAAATTGGCGGGTGGAGGGGATTTTTGTTTTTATATGCAATATTTTTTTTTAAGTAACAACTTTAGTGATTTTTCATTTTTTGAATCTGCTCAGGGATGTTGCGTTGAAAAAGAGTTTTTTGGATTTAACTGAAAAATTAACATTGTTTACCACAAATTTTTGTTAATTTTTTTTTCATATTTGTCCGAAAAGTTATTAAAATATCTGCTGTAACCATGTACACAAGAAAATGTGGATTAATTTTTAATTTATTTTTATCTACATTATTCTTTTTTCGAAGAAATATTCTTTAAACAGCTTTTATGGACAATAGTCTATAACAGCATTTTTTTTTTATAATAAACATTTTCAATAACAGGTAAACGTTGGTATTTAATTTGTTTAATTTTTTTGGAATAAGTGTGGTTAAGAAGGAAACAATATTGTTTGTTACTATTTGTTATTAAAACTGGAAATTTTGTCTTAAAAATCTAAATATTACTTTTATTTAAATAAATACAATTCCTAGGCAGATTTACTAAATAATAAACGACCAGAACTTTAAATTGACTTAGAATATTATTGTTTTAAAATAATATATCCACCGCCCGGAATTGTTTTATAACAATGGAAACTCATTACGTGATCACTTGCTCAGGAAAAGCGCAAACTTAATTAACAAATTAATATTTAGTAAACCATTATCACAGAAGGTATAATAAAAGTTTGAAATTATAATATATCCTCTAAACAATACTATCCGTAAATATTTACGCTATCCTGATAAAATTTATTTATGTAAACATTTAAATTTTTTTTGAAATTTTATGCCTAGAATTAATTACATTCTCTTTTATCAAATTAGCATCATTGTGACCACGAAATTCTTATTTAAAATGAGAAAAATAGAATAAAACGTATTTCTTTATTAACATTTAGTAATAACCTTATCGAGCGATTTTAATAAATAAAAAAATTACAATTTCCAGATAATAAAATGATGAAACTAACTCTGATTTTTGTGCTTTGTACTGGAGCTTTGGCTCAAGTGCCTTCTATGGGCAGTTGTCCAGATTTGAAAGTCGTACAAAATTTTGACGTACAAAAAGTTGGTATTAATTTATAATAAATAATAATTAAAATTTCAATCATTATTTTAAAAAATCTTATGATTTAAAATATTTTTAGTATATGGGAAAGTGGTACGAAGCCGGACGATACTTTGCCCTTGCTGAATTGGGAGGAAAATGTGGTACCGCCAAATACTCTCTGAATGACGATGGAACTATAAATGTTTTTAAAAGTCAAGTCAATACTCTGTAAGTTACATAAAACATTTCTTTATTTTTATAGAAAATTTATTAAACATACGTCAATTATATTATTTTTATAATAAATGATCATATATAAAAGTTTAATGGCAAATGAAAATATTAAATTAAATTAAAGTCCGTAGCAGAATAAGCATGAGTTTATGAGTAGATAGAAAAATACATTTTTTTTTGCTTACTGCTGACATTTGCCAAACTAATTTCATGTTTACCCAGAATGCACCACGTGGGGGTCGCCAGTCAGATTATCATATCTTAATTTATTTACATTATATACCACTATATACATACTGTATTAATAACTTAACAAAACATACATACACTATATACATTTTGATATACAGAATATTTATTCTGTCACCGAAGGAAACAGTGACGATGATTAATACGCAGCTTCAAAATAATAAACATATGTTTTGTGCATATGCAGTGTATATATGTAAATTGTTGGGTATCGTGTGTATATAGTGTATATATGTTTTGTTCAGTTATTAATACAGTAAATTTATAGTTGTATATAGTGTAAATAAATGAAGAGATGATAATCTGACTGGCGACCTTCACATGGTGCATCCTGGGCAAACATGAAATTAGTTTGGCGAATGTCAGCAGTAAGCAAAAAGAAGTATTATTCTATCTACTCATAATCTTTGGACACTATGACTAGGGAATTCACGATAAAATTTGTTTTCAGTCGAATGATGCTGTTTCATCTGAATTTTATTACACCATTGCGTATAACTTACTGTGTCATAAGCTAAAAATTAAGTTGGCCCCTCATTCTCATTGAATTGCATACATTTGAGGGGCCAAAAAGTAGTTTTTTTTTAACTATGAAGTAATGCTTTGAACATTTCCGCAGAAATATATATTGATGCTCTTTCCCTTTAATTTAGGAATAGCAGAGTTCAATTAGCATTTCTCTTTACTAAGTTACACTATTTTTAAATTACGAGATATGTCCCATTATGTCTTGAGCATTTGCTTTAAATACTTTGAGGTAGCCATTTTCTACGGGGTGTTTTCTCTTGAAAATTTGTACTTGTGGGCATGCGGGGTTGTTGATTACGAATCTGAAGTCGAGATATTCAAATTTTCAAATTCAATATGGCGGATTCAAAATGGCATATAAAAATTTCGAAAAAACATTGACAATATTGAAATATGTTTTCAGTTTCTGCTATCTAATAACTTATGTTGATATATAAATGTTATATAGTAGTTTATATTTATACATTATTTAAAGCAAATGCTCAAGTCATAATGGGACATATTTAGTAATTTTAAATTGGCATAACTTGATCAAGAAAAATGGTAATTGAACTCTGCGACTTTCAAATTAAAGAGAAAGGGCACTACTATATGATACAACTAAACAAAAAATCTAAAAAAATGTTGTGTCTTCTGTACATAACATCAAAAACAGCCAAAAACGCAATTTTTTACATAACCTCAAATATCTTAAAATTCTGACGTAATGGGCCAATTCTGATCCCGGATTCGGATTCTACGTAAAAAATTACTTTGGAAATGATCCTACATTTTTCAACAAGAAAACCATGTTGGTCTGTGTAATTGAGCCAGTCCGACGCTCAAACATGCGTAAAAGCATTGTCCGAGCGCGAGTGCCCCGAAAAAAGGAAAATTTTCGAAATCGAAAGATCAATTTTCCAAAAATGTATAATTGTATAGAAAGGGGAGATAACACTATTTCGTATTAGAATTTTTTTTCTCAAACGTTTATTTTTAATAATAAAAGCGACATATCGAGCAAAAGTTTCTCTCTGCTTTAATTAGGTCTTAAAACTTAACATGTTCTAACTCTGCTAAATTTTATTGAAATGAGTTCATATTTACAGGACTTATTCAAAATACTATAGCTAAGTCTAGGAGTTCATAAAAAAGTTAAAAAGCGCTTAAATATTTAGCCGAGTTAGAACGATTTGAGTTTTAAAACTTAATTAAATCAGAGAGAAACTTTTATTCGATTGTTCGCTTTTATTATTAAAAATAAACATTAAACAAAAAAAATTGCAATTAAAAATAGTTTTATTTCCTTATTTTCTACAGTTCTACATTTTCAAAAAATTAATTTTTCAATTTTGAAAGTTTTCTTTTTACGAGGCGCTTGGACATTACTTGTACGCATGTTAAAGTGTCGGCAAAGATAAAGAAGTTTTAAGAAATTTTTAAAAATGATACCCGTTTTTTTGGTAAAATGTTTCTAAAATTCTGCAAAAAAAAATTGTCTTAAAATCTTTCAAATTTTTTTACAATTTTTTGAATCTTTTGAAATGTTTTGAAATATTTTTCGGACGACTGTAAAATGCTGAATAATAAAATTCCCGAGACTAACCTTCCCGAAACTATAAAATGCCGAAATCTGAAAAATCCCGAATTTAAAAATGTAGAATAATAAAATTCTGGACAGTTTACAATATTATCGAATTTGAAGACTCCAGGTTGAATGCTGTTCAATGATAAAATATACAAAATAGAACATTTCCGAATTGTAGGAATTGGGGAAATATTTTTTTTATCAATATTATTTACTTATTAAAAATAAAATAATCAAATATTTTTATTATAGAAACTTTGTTTAATGTTTAATTTTTTCTAATTGCTATTTTAATTTAAAACTAAAATAATTTTATAAAAATGTTATACAAAAATAACTTTAAAAATACGTAAGATTCGAATTTTCCATTTATTTATTTTTAATTAATAATTTTGTTTTTGCGAATGTTTTATGTAATTTAAAAAAAAATACAATGCACATTTTTAAACAAAATTTTTTATCAAAAGTATATTTTTTCAATTATTGTTATTTAAAATTCAATCATTCAGTTTTTAAACTTTAAACATTAGACACGTTTTTCCTTTGATATAAATATTATATAATTCTAATTAAAAAAATATTTGTTAACGAACAAAATGAAACAAAATTTCGCTAATTTTATAATTTCGAGAATTGTTACAGTGACGGGAAATTTATTTTTCGGAAAAAGCGACTGAAGATTTCCGAAAAATAAAATTCTTGACACTGTAGAATTCGTGAATTGCAAAATAACCAAATAATAAAATTGCCGAAATTATAAAACTGAGAAATCCCCAAAGAAAATTGCTGAATTATAAAATATCAAAAATATAAAATTTCTGAATTTAAATAATTGAAAAATTGTTGTTCATTAAATATTATTCATTTATTGAAAATAAAACAATGGAATACTTTTATCAAATAATTTTTTAAAGGTTTAGGATTTTAAAAAATTATTGTTTGAAATCAAAATAACAATGATTAAATGTGCATAGTATTTTTATTAAAAACGAAAATATTTCTGAAAAATCGAATTTTTAGTTTAAAAAAAAAATAATTTTTGATATAATTTGGTTCTTAATTAAATCCTGTAAAGTTTGTTTGAAAAATGTTATTAGGTAGGTTCGAAGCAAATTTAGGGAGAAAATTTTTTTTTTCAAAGAGAACTCTTTTAAAATTTATTTTTAAAAACTTATTTCATTTTTTTTATTTCATTTTCAAAATGTCATTTTTTGGGATTTTTCAGTCATCCCTTTGGAATTTTTTTCAGTGTTCCGATATTTTTATACCTAATCTTATAATTGGTCATTTTTTAAAATAAACAGTTTTGTAAATCTTTTAAAATATTTTTAAACATTCTATTTGAGTTATGTACTATTTCGAAATGAAAAATCACTTTAAATCTTTCTAGAAAACTTAAAAAAAAGTTTTTTTTAATATTTCCAAATTCATGAGAAGTTCCAAAATTTTTTTCTTTTATTTCAAACATTCAAAAACTTCCAGCTTATTCGATTTTTTCCAAATTATTAATTGTTCAACACACACACACGCACGCACACACACACACACACACACACACACACACACACACACACACACACACACACACACACACACA
>JAAAKG020099115.1:0-15964 GCA_010014905.2 Druon quercuslanigerum | reverse complement strand
ATAGGGTGCACTAAGATACACTCTTCCAGAGATTTTCACTGGCACTCGATTTTGCGAATTGCAGTATTCACAATAGGTACGGCACACGCGTTCAGTGTAAGCACAGAGTGCACTCGCAAACACATCCGACCACGACCGAGGCCGAGACGGAACTGAATAATTGTTTTGTGCTTGCGAAATTGGGACATTTAGATTATTTAAATATAATGGAAAAAAATATTTGTATCCTTTATAATTAAAATATTTTTAAATTGGAACAGTGAAGTAGATTTTTAAAGCGTTTTATAGCTGTGCTTAGTATTTAATAAATCTAAATTGTCTGTTAATTTTTATTCAGTGAAATAAGTATTGCATGGTGGGCCACGCTATATAATTCCTCAATCAAATTTAAATTATTCGAAAATATTGATTCCCAAATTTTCAGTGCCTTTTCCCTTTTATCAATTAAAAAAACGTTTTTTACCGTTTGCGAATAATTTTTTTAATCTTATTTTGACAATTGCGAATTTTTAAGACTAATAAACTTAAGTTATTTTATTCAAATCTAAAAAAAAAAAAAGATTTCGGCATTCTCAAGAATTAAGATAGCTTTAAATTGGTGCGATAAATTCTATTCTTAAACAGTTTTTTTTTCTTTATCCAATTTTTGAAAAATTTAAATTTCTTGGCAATTTTGATTCAGTAGTGTAAGTATTCAAATGTAAGCCACATTATAGAATTGCCTAATCGATTTAAACTCATCCCTGCAAGTGAATCCTATTGATAAAGGCTATTACAATAACTTTAAAAAAATTATTTTTAAAAAGGTCTTCTCAAATTCGCAGTGCTTTTTCTTTTTATTAATTAAAAAAAACGTGTGTTTACAGTATAATAATTATCCTTTTGAAGCTTGTTTTTAAAGCTGTTTTTCAATCCTGCGAATTTTTTATAGAGCAGTAAATTTAGGTCATTTCCTGGCAATGGAAAAAGTCTCAGATTCTTTAGAATGAAAATACTTTGAAATTGGAACGGCAAAGAATATTTTTTAAAGTGCTTTTTTGCTGTATTAAATTTTTGGAAAAAGTTCCATTTCTAGTGGCTAGTCGGTATTTTACAAACTATTTAGGATTACTTAAAAAAAGTTATTTACGCATTTTTAGTACTTTTTTCCTTGTATAATTAAAAAACGTTTGTTAAAGTATATAGATAATGCTTTAGAGCTTTTTTTAAGCTTGCGAATTTCAAAAGACTAATAGATTTTTCTTTTGAGTATAATGTAAGAAAGCTTTGAGTTCTTGAAAATTAGGATACTTGAAATTTGCACGTTAAGGTTTATTTTTTAAACTGTCTGTTACTGAAATAAATTTTTTGAAGAAAATAAATATTTTTTTAATTTTGATTCAGTGGAATAAATATTTAAAGGTCAGCCACGTTACACAGTTGCTGAATCGATTTCAATTCATCGCTCGACGTCAATCCTCTTCCTAATAGCTTTCAAACTAACTATTCAAGATTACTTAAAAAAAGTGATTTTCAAATTTTCACTGCTTTTTCAGTTTTATTAATTAAAAAACGAGTTTTAACTTTTTAAGCTTTTTTTACAAGTTATTTTAGAATCATGCGAATTTTGATAGACTGATTAATTTAGCTTATTAATTATAATAGAAAAAAATTTAGATTCTGGACTTCCGTTTCCGGAATGAAAGAGTAAAGTAGTGGGAGTCGTTGATGCTGAGTTTTTCTGCTAATTGTGGTGAAATTTGAATTGAGTAGATTATAGCAGTGTTTTTTAAGCTTTTTGAAGCTTGATAATTTTGAGAGACACATAAATGAAAATTATTTCATTAAAATCAAAAAATGATTTGGATACCTAAAAATTAGTATACTTATAATTAAAAAAAAAGAATTCCATTATTTAAAATGTCTTTTCCTACATTCAATTTTTGGAAAATCCTAAATTTGTAGGAAATTTCGATTAAGTGGAAAAAGTACTCAAAGGTGCGCCAATTTATGAAAGTGTAAAGTAGCGGGAGTCGTTGATGCTGAGTTTGTTGATAATTGTGGTGAAATTTGAGGTGAGAAGATAATGGAAGTATACAGAGTGCCCCAGAAACCTCGTATCGCTAAAAACCAGGACATTGCTTAAATTTCGAGCATAAAAGGCATTTGCCATTTTTCGAAATTCTCAAAAATAAGCGAGATATTCAATGTTTCTTTTGGCCAATCAGCGCGCCTGGCGGGAACAGCGCCAGTGGCGTAACAGCGGTCATGGGCCCCCGAAAGAATTTTGTTTGTTTATTTATGTTTGAGTCGAATCAATGCTTGATGATGACGAGATGTTTTTCATTTTCAATTCGCATGATTCTAATTTTTCCGAATTGCAAAAATTTTGCTGAGTTCGAAATCGCGAAAGGCAAAACGATCAATTTTGTTTAAAAAAAAAACTTTAGGAAAAATTACAATCACGAGTTGAAAATGAAAAACATCTCGTCATCATCAAGCATTGTTTCGATTTAAACATAAATAAACAAACAAAATTCTTTCGGGGGCCTATGACCGCTGTTACGCCACTGGCGCGGTTCCCGCTAGGCGCGCTGATTGGCCAAAAGAAACATTGAATATCTTGCTTATTTTTGAGAATTTCGAAAAATGGCAAAGGACTTTTCTGCTCAAAATTAAGAAATCAATGTCCTGGTTCTTGGCGGTACGAGGTTTCTGGGACACCCTGTATAGAAGGGTTCGGATGTAATGATAATGATACTTTTGAGGATTGAGACATATTTGTGTATAGTTGAGGTTAGGTTAGTTTGAGATTTGTGACAGGTTGTGGGGATTGGGTTTATCGGGTTAGTAGTAGCAGGGTTGGGTAGAGACGGAGAAAGACACGGCAGGTTCCAGAAGGCGACGGTAGGTAGAGGCAGGGAAACATAGAAGGCGGGAACGTTTGAATTGGATTCATCGATAGCGAAGCGAGTACAATGGAGGAAAAATCGTATTTAGAGCAGGAAGTGTTTAGTACACAGAAAGAGGAGATCAAAGAAAGGAAGGCAAGGGGAAATTATAGAAAAAATTTATAGAACGAGAAATTAAGAGAAAAAGCTCGGGTTCGATTGAGGCTTTTATTAAAAGAAAGAGAGGGGAGAAAAATCGAAAAATCCGAGTTTTTTAGAGAAGGGTGAGATTAGTAAGGGGGTTGAAGAAAACGGAGATGAAACTGAAGTTCAGATGAAAGAGAAAAGACTGAAAGAAATATGCGACGTCATGATAAAAGTAATCGGATTAATGAAGAAAAGCAGGAGAAAAGGGCAGAGGATTTAAGGAAAGAAATTAGGCGGAAAATGGCTGAACTCAGTAAAGAAATGAAGAAATGGGAAGAAGTCAGGGAACAGTTAGAAAAGAGTATGCATTCATTGGAGCGAAAACTACAGAAGCAGAAAAATAATAAGAAATAGATGGAGGAGATGAAAGGTAGGTTAAGGAAGATAGAAAGCTCGAACCGAGATCTTGGTGTGGCTGAGAGTGGAATACGGAGAAGGAAAGACTGAGAAAAATAAAACATAGAATAGAAAAGAGAGAGAGAGTGAAGAAATAAAAAAAACATAGTGATAAAAGGTACATGATTATAGGGGAAGGAGGTGCAGGAAGGAGTAGAAGAATTACTAAAATATATTGATGCTTAGGTAGAGATAGAGGAGATGATGAGAGGTAATGGTGAAGCTAAAGAAATTGGAACATTAAAGGGAAGTTATTGCAGAGAAAAGTATTTTATATGGAAGCTCGAGGAGAATAGAGAATGATATAAATGGGTAGAACATGAGTAAAGTATGAAAGAATACAGCCAGACAGAATATGGTGGGATTGGGATGAACAAAGAGAGAAGTTAGTGCAAAATAAGGTTCAGGGAAACTAGGAGAGAAAGTAATGGGAGATAGGAAAATAAAAAAAAAGTAAGAATCAAAAGGAGACCTGAAACGCATGTAGGGAAGAATGGAGGATATGTTACTAGAATATAGAAAGATTTGAGAGAAAGGATAGGGCGTTTATGAGACTTTTGACACAATGGGATCTATTAATAATGGTGGAGGCGTGGCTAGATAAAATAGGTTGGGAAAGAGTAAGGGGAAGATCAAGAAACTAGATGTAGGTGATTATATTTATTCGGAACACTTTCCCTTAATAGTGCCATTAGTGGGAGAAAAAGGTAATAGCAAAATGAATAAAAAAGGGGCAAAGATAAACATTGTAGGAAAAGGGAATTGGTCAAGGCCAGGAAAATAAAAGTTTAGAGAAAAGTTTAGAAATATCAAAATGGGAGAGAAAATGGAAAAAATGATAGGAGAAATAAAAATAGGAGTAGAGAGCACAAATAAAAATAAAGTTACTAAAGAGGGGAATAGAAGGCGACTGGATGTGGATTGTAAAAAGAAGAAGGAGGTCAGGAAGGAATTAAGGAAGTGGAGAGAAAAAAATTTAATAGGGATGAATATAGGAGAAAAATGAAAGAGTATTCTGAGTTGTGTGATAAAAAGAAAGATAATGAGAATAAAAGTTTTGAGGAAGATGCAAAGAAGGCTGGCACGGAAGAGGAGGTATGGAAGGTAGGAAATAGAGGAATCAGTAGAAGAAAGAACTGCTAGGAGAATTAAACAAAAACGTTAGGGAGGTGGGATATATGGTAGAGAAAGTAATGAGGAAGACAACATAACAATGGAATAAATAGTCAACGTGTTAGGAATAATGAAGGATGCATAGGCTCCTGGTATAGATGAGATTCCGAATAAAGTATGGCAATATGGAGGGACGGAACTAGAGAAATGGGCGTTGATAATGTGTAATCGAGTATGGACAGGAGAGGGCTGGCCAGAGTTATGGAAAGAAGGAGTAGTGATACCAATATTGAAGAAAGGCAAAGGAGATTAGTTTAAAGATTATAGGAGTGTGACGCTGATGCCAACACTGTATAAAGCATATGTAACTGTTTTGTCGGAGAGATTGAAGAAAGAAGTTAAGGAGAAAAAGATAGAGCCAGTGAATTAGACAGGGTTAAGTAAAGGAATGGTGGTGATGGACAACATATATGTTCTGAACTATCTAGTAAATAAGAGGATTTAATGGGCAAAAGGGACAATGATAGCAATAAAGAGAGTATCGGAAATTTGTACAGAGACAAAAAGCAGCGTAACAGTAGGAGATCAGGATGTCTTCTGAGCCCACTTTTATTTAATATAATAATATGACATTTTGGAAGAAGAAATTCGCAGAAAAAGTTGGGGAGGAGACAGAAATAATTGACGGCAAGATGGAAAGGAATGAAGTCAGAAGAAGTGAGAAAGAAGAAGTGTAATGAAACAGATATGGGGAATAGGGAAAAGAGCTTTAAAAAAAAATTGGAGAAGAAGAATGTGATTATTTGATACGCCGGTATAGCCTATGTTAAGTTACTGGGCAGAGATATGGGGATGGAAAGAAAGGAAAGATATTGAGAGTTTGCAAGAAAGGTGTATAGTGGATATTATGGGTAGATTGGAGGACGCCAGGATATATATGGTGAGAGAAGAAGTGCAAAGGGATGAAAAAAGTATTATATTGGGAAAGAGGGCATGGAAATTGGAGACAAAGCCTAGGGGTGGGGGGAGGAAAGTTAGCGAGAAAGTGTTTGATGGAGGTATAGAGAGAAGAGAAAGCGCGATAGAATTAATAAGATTGGAAGAAGAAAGAAGGGAGTTCTTGAATGCTAGAGACATAGAGGACGGGACTGAAATAAGTTATGCAAAATTGGAAAAAAGGACAGTAAAAGACAATTAATAGAAAGATGGGATATGATTAAGGAAACAAAATACAATAAATGGTATAAGAGCATAAAAAAGGAAGGTTCACCAAAGTATTTAGAAAAGGGATGTGGAGAGAGAAGGTGTACCAGAATAGCAAGATTTAGATTCGTAAAGGAGGTAAGAGAGGGGATGTATGGGGAAAAGGGAACGAAAAATAGTGTAGAATATGTAAATGGGAGAAGGAAAGATGGGGTCACGTATGGTAAGGGTGTAGGTGAGGAATGGAAGATACCGGAAGCTGGCAAGAGAATGTGGTTAAGATTCTAGGGGAGGATGAAATAGGAGAAGAATGGGTGAAGCAGTTGGAGGGAAGAGAATGTGGTTAAGATTCTAGGGGGGGATGAAATAGGAGAAGAATGGGTGAAGGAGTTGGAAGAAAGAGAATGTGGTTAAGATTCTAAGCGAGGATGAAATAGGAGAAGAATGGATGAAGGAGTTGGAGGGAAGAGAATGTGGTTAAGATTCTACGGGAGGATGAATTAGGAGAAGAATGTATGAAGGAGTTGGAGGGTGCTACAAGAGCGAATGAGAGTGAATAAAAGAATGTTTAGAATTATTTGAAAACAATAATTCTCCAATTTTCAGAGCTTTTTATCCTTTTATTAAATCAAAAAGGTTTTTACAGTATGAAAATAATTGTTTTGAAGCTCTTTTTAAGCTGTTATTGAATGCTGCGAAATTTTATTTACCAATACATTTTTTGTATACTGTAAAATAAAATGCTTTCAAATTAGAACTGTCAAATTTCTTTCTTTAAGTGCTTCTTAAATTAATTCAATTTTTGGTAAACCGAAATTTTTAGGTAATTTTTATTCAGGAGAATAAGTATTCAAAGGTGAGGCACCTGATTGAATTTCTCAATCGATTTTAATTCATCCCTGTACGTGAATACCATTGCTAATGGGATTCTTAAATTTTCAGTACCTCTTCCATTTTATTATTAAAAAAACGTTTGCCTAAAGTACAAAAAAAATAATTCTTTTACAGCTTGTTTTTTAAGCTGATTTTGAATCCTGTGAAATTTTATAGACGAACAAATTAAACTTATTTAATTGTAACGGAAAAAAAGATTTAGATTCTTTAGAATTAAAATACTTTTAAACTAAAACAGAAAAGTAGGTTTTTTAAAGTACTTTTTTGCTGTATTACATTTTTTGAAATCCCTAAATTCTTGGCAATTTTAATAAAGTGGAATAAGTATTTAAAGGTCAGCCCCCTCATGGTATTGCTTAATCGATTTCAATTCAGCACTATTAAAAATTATTTTTAAAAATTTATGGTTAAATTATTCAGTACTTTCTCTCTTTTATAAATAAAAAAATGTTTTTTAGAATATTGAAATAACTTGTTTGTGCTTGTTAGAGTGTTGCATTTAGCTAATATAATTAGAAAGGGAAAAATATTTGAATCCTTTAGAATCAAAATACTTTCAAATTAGAACGGTATAAAGTACATTTTTTAAAGTACTTTTTGACTGTCTTCAATTTCTAGTGAACCTAAATTTATATGAAATTTTTAATTAGTAGAATAAGTATTCAAAAGTGAGCCAACCACGTCTAATGGTTATTGCACTAACTATTCAGGATTATTTGAAAAATGTGATTCCCAAATTTTCTAGGCTTTTGCCCTTTAAATAACTAAACAACGTTTTTTACAGTGTAAAAATAATTTATTTGAAGCTTTTTCTGAAGCTTGCGAATTTTGAAGACTTATGCATTTGACTTATTTTATTAAAACCTAAAACAGATTTGGATATTCCTTAGAATTAAGATGCTTTAAAATAATACGCTGAAGTAGATTTTAAGGAGTTTTTAGCTTTATTCGATTTTTTGACTAAATTTTATTTCTTGGCAATTCTTATCCAGTGGAATAAGTATTCACAGGTCAGCCTCGTTATAGAATTGCTCAATCGATTTAAATTCATATCTGTACGTGAATCTTATTGTTAATGGTTATTAAACTAAATTTCAAAATTCTTTTTAAAATCTTGCTTGATTTTTAAGCTGATTTTGAATTCTGCGAATTTTGGTAGACCAATAAATTTAGCTTATTTAATTGTAACGGAAAAAAGATTTAGATTCTTTATAATTAAAATATATTTAAACTGGAACCGCATAGTCGGTTTTCATAGTGATTTGTTGCGGTATTAAATTTTTTTAAAAAACCTTAATTTCTTGGCAATTTTAATCTAGTGAAACAAGTATTCAAAGGTCAGACACATTATGAAATTGCTGAATCGATTTCAATTCATCACCGCAGAGTGGACGGATTGGGATGTTTTTTTAAAGCTGATAAAATTCCAAAGAAAGTTTTTGAGCCGGATTTTTAATTTATTTACAAAAATTTTTTATAAATAAATAAATATATCGAAACAAATGGCAAGATTTTCTATTTGACGTTCCCGGTGCTCGTCAAGAATAGGAAAATTGTTTGTAATTGCCGGCGTTTTACAGATTTACATTATATAAAGATATTCGATCATGATAAAATATATAACCAAATTTTTTATAAACAAATTATATGTCGAAAATGTGTTTTATATAAATTTCAATAGTTTAAATTTTTTAAGTTCAGTTGCAAGAAGTTTGAATGGAAACAATGTATTATTGAAAAAAAACTCTCCTAAAACTATTCTTGTTAATTTTATTAACACATTTAATAAACAAATGCATTATTCTGGCAGTTTTCGTCAGAAAAAATTTGTTTTTTCCGAAGTCGATTTTTTAAAAATTAGCAAACTAATAATAATTTCAAAAAAGTCATATTTTTTTAATGAATATTATGATTTTATCAAACAAGTTTATTAAACAAATGCATATTGCATAATGCATAATAAAAATTGTATTTTTAATGGAATAAATAAAGTTTTTTTCATGGAATCTATTCCAAATTACTTGAGAATGAAAGCTAAGTTTAATATTTGGCCACCAAATAAAAATTAATAATTGTTTAAACTTCCTCAATAAGCAAATGCACTATGGCGCTATTTCTGGATGCACAAACCTCGTTTTGTTCGATTAAATTAACTGTAAATAATTAACTTCTAAATTTTTAATAACACTTTGATGATATTATACAATATATTAATCTTAAAACCAATTGTTTAAACCAATTGTTCATGATTTTATGTAATTATAAATAAAATACTGCTTTTTCACGAAATTAACAGCAAGTTATTTAGCAATGATTTCTGCTAGGAACCGATAACATTTGATAAATGTTCAAACAAATTAATTTAAAAATAAATTCTTTGGCCAATTTTCAGTATTTTAACTTTTTTTTTCGTGTAATCAACTATAAATAAGACATTCTTTAAATTTTTTTGATAGCTCGATAACGATCCCCTATTTTTATTTTTATTAAAAATTTAGTGAACAAATTTTTCTCAGATTGTTTATTCGTAAAGTAAGTTTTTTTTCTTGTGGAATATAATTAAAATTACTAAGCATTGATTGCTTGCCGTAAGTTGATAAAAATTGATGGTTTATTACAGAAACTTAATTAGTCTAAACATTATGAAATATGATCGATTCAGAGAAAAAAATCATTGCTTAATAACTGGCTTTTAATTCTTTGAAAAAGGGGTCTTTTATTTAAAAATAAAAAAAATGATTGAAATTTGTTTAAACATTAGTTGTTTACAATAATAAATTGTTTTCTGTCATATAAATGTTCCTAAAAAGTTAGAAGTTAGTTATTGACAGTTAAATGCATTAAAAAATCAAGTTTGTAACTTAAAAAATAACCAAATTGTGCATTTATTAATTAATATTGTTTAAACAATTATTAGTTTTTATTTGATGGCCAAATATTATACTTAGGTTTTATTTTCAAGCAATATGTGAACGATTCCATTAAAAAACTTCATTTATTCCATAAAAATACCTAATATGGATATTTGTTTATAATCACTTCTTTTAAAATAACAAATTATTATGAAATTTTATTATTTTAACTGACAAAACACTTTTTGTCTATATATTGTTCAAATTCAGTGCGAATCAATTGAGGAAGCTCTGCCAATTCCCAACATTTTCATTCGCTTATTTGTTTATAACAAATTAGATAAATTTCTCAACATTTGCATGGCTATTGGACATCTTTTCTTGATAGTTGTTTTCAATTTTCTGGGTATTTTTTATTCAGTCAAAGATTTTTCGAAAACCAGTATGCTTCAAAAGTGAAATTTTTTATATTTTTCTTATTAAATAAACCAAAAAAATTAACATACTAAAAAAAAATTAATTTCTAAATTTTCCGAGCTTTTTTCTTATTATAATTATAGAACTTTTTTATAGCATTAAAAGAATTTTTGAATCTGGAATGGAGGTATTTTAAATATTCACAAACTTTTATTATACAAATTATGACCAATATTAAATTACGTAAACTTAAAGTAAACAATAAAATTGAATACAGGTATTTTAAAGAGAAAAGAAACTTTTATTCTAAAAGAAATAGCTAGTATTAGATAAAGGTTTATTTGTCAGTCTGCTGGCCTTTAAAAATTGATTTGCTCACACTTCCATTTTTTACTTCCTCTCCTACCTACAATCTTGCCTTCTCCATTCTTCTTCCTACTTCCTTCTCTTCTTCTCCATCTTACCAAACACCACCTTCACACATGCAACTGTCCATTTGTTCCCCCCCTTTCATGCAACAATACCTTCATGATTACCCCACTCCTTTTCACCTTTTCATACACCTCCAACCAGTGTTCCACTTTTGCATCTGCCTTACCGCACAATTCATACATCCTCTTCTTTCCAGACTTCCTTGCTCTCCTTTCTCTAACAAATATTTCGCTCTCTCCCTTGGCATAATCCACATGTAGTTCTCATTAAACCTTGACTCTCTTATTCATTCCTATCTGCTTCCTTCTCTCTCTCCATGCTGGTTCCTTAACCAACTCATATACCCTTCTTCCTACCTCATGCATCCTTCTCACTTCATCCATCTGCAATCCATTCGCTCTAAAACACCTTTTCCTTCCCCCTCCATCCTCCTACACCTACGTCTATTCTCCTTCTTCCACCAACACTACCTAACCAGCTTATTTACCCCTCTCTCAAAAATTTCTCCTCATATTTACACGCTCGACTCCCTGTTATAATCCCTACACTCGTTCTTCCTGTCTTCCGCCTGACAATATAGTTCAGTGCATTCCTTGCTAACCCCAGTGTCCACTTTACATACCACTCCTGTATCCTATTTATGTCCTCACTTACCTTCGAACCCCACACATCCACTCCGTAAAATAAGACACTCATAACTAGCGAATCAAACCATTTCATTCGCCTTACAAACTTATCTGCAAACTGCCTCTTTCCCAACCCCCACACTTGCCTCATCAACACATTTTCCCTTCTCACTCTCTCTTGTATATGACTATCCACTTCCCTATTCTTCTGAAACAGGAAGCCCAGGTGCACAAGCTCTTTCACCTCCTGTGCCGTTTTTCCCTTCCACTTCCACTCCCCTCTCTTATCTCTCCTACCTGCTATCCTGAACACTATAACCTTCGACTTATCAGCATATAACTCTAACCCATTTTTGTCCAAGTATCTTCTCAACCTTTTTATCATCTTCGTTAAAGCCTCTTCGCTCTTAGCTAGCAGCACTATGTTATCTGCATATGCGAGAGACCTAATCCTTACTCATCCTACCACTCCGGCTGCAAGCTTACTTTCCATATCTGCGATTAAAATTGCAAAAAACTTTGGGTTAAGCGGACACCCTTGCCTAAACCGCCTATCCATCCAGAAACCCTCAGAGATTCCCTCCCTTCCTCTCACCCGATCTTTCGTCTCCTCATATACCTCCCTTACCCTCTTGATCAGGCCTCTCTTCCATTGCCTCCCAAACCCTCCCCGTATTCACCGAAGGAAACGCGCTTTTTAGATCTACGTACCTTTTCGCAGTTCGTTCCTTTCACTCCCTGTACTTCCTCTTTACCTTCTTCTTCATCCTTTTACATTCCCGATCCCACCCCAGCTTCAGCATTCTTTTCTTCTTCTTTATGAATAACTTCTTTTTCGGATCCTCCCATATCTCTTCCACTGACTCCCTCTTTAAGCTTACGTTTCCCAACTGCTCCTGATACTTCTCTATTGCTTCTCTCGTCCATGACACCCTCTCCTCTAACGACCTTTCTTCCTTATCCAGCCTTCCGCCACCCTCTCCCTTTATCTACAAACTTAATGGTTGATGGTCCGATTCCAGCCTTGCTCACATACGTGTATTCTCCCTCTTTATCCGTTGTTATCATACTATTCGCCACAGCCCATCGTCTGTGCTCTATCCAGTCTCTTAGAATCTCCGTCTCTTTATTTAGTAACTCATCCTTCGATTTCCTTTCAAAGCTCTCCCCTTCCCGGTACAGGCTGTATCCACCCTAATTCTTTAATAAAGTCCCCCCCCCCTTTCTATCCCAGCCTTATTGTACACAGCCCCAACTTATATGTTACCCCTCCTATCTTTACTGGCCTTATTTGTGCGCCCAGCCCCTCTTCCTCTGAATGAACTTCTTCCGCTAATCCATCGATAATCCCTGTTATAATTTCCCCACTAGCCCTTGCTTTCTACTTTACTCTGACTGCCTTCTGTAGCCTCCACCTATCCCCATTGCCAACTTTGGCTCTACAATATCCTATTCCTTTCTATCTACTTACGTACGTTCCAGTACAGCACCTTTAACACTTCTCCAACCTGCTTTACTCCCTTTCCCGTATCTTCCATGAAACAGCTTCCCCTGCACTTTCTTTAAAACCCCCTTTTCCTCCTCCCATACCCACATTTTCTCCTCTATTTTTATTTTTCGATACCCTTCCTTCCCCGCTCTCCCTTTACACCTCTCCTTCCTAACACTGTATTTTAACATTCTCTGCACATCCCTTTCTTTCTTCGTCAAATCTTGATCGATGAGTACGGTCTTGTCCTTTATCCTATTTTTGTTGCGCATTACCTCCAATTTTTCTTCCCACCTCTCAAATTCCACAACCCCCACTTCATTCTCCTTTCACCCCTCCATCCTAACTTGCCATACCTTGCCTTTAATCCACCCTATGCTCTGTAACTCTCCCGCTCTCCCGCTTTCACTTCTAACATGTTCTCCACCCTCTCCCAAATACCTTTCTTTTGCCCCCCCCCCCTCTCAAATTCTTCCATTTTCGACCTGCCCTCCACCTTCTTAAGCTTTTCTTCCACCCTTTCCTTCCACTCCCTAATCCTAATATTGAAGTTCATAATCTGAGAGTAAATAATTAATTCATGTTACCTAATTTAAAACATCTTACATTGATTATTTATGTAATTCAGTATTGTTATTAAAATTGATAAAATAAAAATTAAATCAATAGTTTACAACATAAAAAGCATCAAGCAATTATTTTAATTGACAAAATCAAAATATTTTTTTTATTCTATGTATATATATTTTTTAATTTTTATTTTTGAACTTCTTTAGTTCTTTTAATATAATTCCCGGAAATTTAAGTTTTAGCAGAATTACTTAATAAATATTCAATCATTTAAAACAAAAAAATCAGTTAACCAGTATTTTATTTAAAAATTCAAATAATTTAAAGCTTTAGAAAATTATTTTAATTGGAACATTTAAATAATTTTCACTCCTAATATTTTATAAATTTGAACTTGTCATTGCTTAACTTTAATTAAATATAAGCTTTTAACTAATGCTAGAAAATATAAATTTTAGCAGAAGCTATTAGGAATTAATTAATGAGTAAGGAATATAAAAATCATTTTAAATTACTTTCGTTAAAATGTATGTACATATTATTTTGAAACTTGAATTCACACTCTCATTTTATAATATCGCAAACATTAGAGAAAATGATTTTAATGGAGATATCTTAAACAAAAATTAAATTTTTCGTAGATATAATAGCCAATATTTAATTACGCAACCTTAATGCAAATAATCAAATTATGTGAATTAATTGAAAAAAATTTATGTTCAGTTTAAAAAAAAAATTTAATCCTACATTTTGCTAAAAATTCGAAGTAATAATAATCTTTTTAAATAATTGAGATAGTTATTTTAAAACATCAAAGACATTTTTTAAATTATGAAATTGGTATAGAGAAAATTATAAATATAAATAAACTTTTATCGCACACATCATATCCCATATTGAATAACATTACCTCAAACAAATAATAAATTGATTTTCTTAGTCAAACGATATTAAACTTTAATTTTAAATTTGATTTATTTTTTCAGTTTACGTTTTAAACTAATTCCAGGAAATATTTAAATATATGTACAACTACAAAAATACGTAAATTGTAATTTATAATATAAATTAAATTTTTTCGAAAATTCGTCTTTTCCCTTATTTCTTTAGTGGAATATTTATCAACATTGTTTGATTAACTTTATTTTGTTGATTTTTTTTCATTAGAATTATTACTATTGGTCTAGTGGAATATTTAACAACACTAGTTAATTAATTTTTAATTATTTAAGAAAATCTCATTTTTGTAATAATGTTTTTTTAATTCGTTGAACCGGCAATTTATTTTCATTAACTAACATAAATTTATTATCAAATATTTTGCAAATTATGAAACAATAAATTATTAATTATTTAAAACTAATGAAACAATTCAAATAATAATTTATTTGCATAATTAAAAATTAATGAACCAATATCGATAAATATACCACTAGACCTACAGTAACTATTTTTAATTTATAAAATTGAAAACGAAATTTAAACCAGTTTTATTTATTTAAATAATTAGAAATTAATTAAAATAATGGTTATGAATATTCCCCTAGTCCAATAGTAATTAATTTTTAAGGAAAGAAAAGGAATATAAAAAATTAAACAAATTCAATTTGTTTAAATAATTAGAAATTAATTAACAAATGACAATAAATATTCCAATAAACAAATAATTATCATTTTAAGTAAAAAAAGGCAAGAATGCAGTGTTCTAAAGGTCAATTTCATGAAGATGGTTGCCCTCTAAAAAAAAAAAAGCATTTTTGAGCCAGCTTATTAGCCACCTTATGGAATTGCTCAATCGATTCCAATTCATCGCTGTGCGTGAATCCCATTGCTAATAGCTATGACTCTAACTATTCAAAATTATTTGAAAAAATTTATTCTAAAATTTTCAGTGATAGTTTACTTTTATTTATTAAAAAATGTTTTTTACATTATGAAAATAATTTTGTTCTGCTTGTTAAATTGTTAAAAGCTTATTTAATTATAATGGGAAAAATATTTGGATCCTTTACAATAAAAATACTTTCAAATTAGAACGATAAAGTAGATTTTTTAAATTGCTTTTTAACTTTATTCAATGTTTGGTACATCTAAATTTGTAGTGAATATTTATTCAGTAGAACAAGTATTAAAAGGTCAGCCTCGTTAAAGAATTTCTCAATTGACATTCTCTCCGTTATTTTTTCCTTTTTATAATTAGAGAACGTTTTTTACAGTATAAAAATGGATTCAGCTTATTTAATTAAAAAAATAAATAAATCAAATGAATAATAAATAATAAATTGTTCCCAATTTGTAAAATTTCTAAGAATATTACCTTTACCTTTTTAATTAAAATTTATTTATATTTAATTTTATATTTTTTGTTGTTCCTTTCTTGAAAGAATAGATTGACAGATCATTGATCAAGTTTTTTTTTCAGGAGGTATGGGTGTCAGATGGAAAAGGTGAGTGGACGGAGCAATAAGACGGATCTTTTGCTGGCATAGCGGTGAGATTACAAAAAGTAAAACCGTAAAGATAAGAAAGAAGAAAAAGGGAAAATTGGACGAAATAAACAGTTGATATCGTTGAAATGCTAAGATATCTTTAAAACTTACTATGAATTCCTTAAATATAAATTAAATTTATTCAATACGGTTTTTTAAAAAAATTATTAAATTCACCATAAATCTTTAAAAGTCCTTGAACAAAAATTATAATTTAATCCCAAATAAATATTTACTCTCTTAATGTAAATCTTGAAAATCTACTCAAATCCTTAAAGATTTAATAAAGACCTATAAATATTTTAAAATTTTTCAAACTTTTTTTTAATTTTAGCAACTTTTTTCAAAAACATTTTCAGGAAATATTAAACAATGGACATTCGCTCAAATTTCAACTAAAATTATT
>JAAAKG020099104.1:0-15964 GCA_010014905.2 Druon quercuslanigerum | reverse complement strand
TATATATATTTCAATTGGGAATGAGTCAGGCGGCCCTCACTGTTTACGTTTCTATCCCCCTGAAATAAGTCCAAGGCCATTTAAAAGCAACCCGTGACACTTGCCTGAATGCGAGAGGTTGGTGTACTTTAAACAGTGGTGAATATGGGATGAAGTCTTTATTTAGATGCTTTATTTCTAGAATGAAATCATTCTTTTTTTTAACATTTCAAAAAACTGTTATTAACATTTAATAGTTGTTTGCGTGAAAGGTCAACTGACACGTCGAGGTTTCTGTGTGCTCGCGGACCAACAAAAACTTTCAGCACGAGAAAAGTTCATGGACCGAAAAAAGCTTGCATTTCAAAAAAGCTCACTGACCATTCAGCTCCCATTCCATGTGAAAAGTTATTTTTTTTAATTGCAGGAAATTAAATTAAAAAGCCTTTTGAAGGAAATTGCTTCTTTATACTTTTTTTACATGAAATCAATTGTAAAGAACACGTGTTTTCCTATATATCAACGACTTGCATACATGAGATATCGGCTCAATTCAACGCACTCATATTCGATCGAGCAAATATTGCAGTGCTGATAATGATCTGCGAGCTTTCGCCATCCTGCTATCTTATATATAAATTTTTTAAATTTCAGTGATCTACTCTTGCCTGCTTCCCCCTATCTAAAAACAATATTCATTATAAAATATGCAAAGAATAGCTGCAATGTCACAGAAAAGGATAGAATAAATGTTTATCTGAACTAACCAAGATGGAATATCTCTATATTTATAGACGGAAAACCCCCCAAAATCGATCAATGTGGGCCGACCGAAGATTACGTGCTTTTTACGTTTGCAGGTCTTCTGCCTGTGGCGGCTGGTATCAGAATTTCGAGATCTTTGAGTGGGTATCCTTTTCCCGTGAATCGAATCCATCTATCAAGTCCAGTCGACGCGATTGGTGCTTAGGGATGGTTTGTAGCCAGGCTTAGAACAAGATACCTTGATTGAATAGCGGTTGATGTACGAGCAACGTCACTATAAAAAGGCTATTGAAACGTCTATCTTGGCAAAAAATGGAAGATAAATACCCGGTAACGAAGTGCCCGCGATATTCGATTGCTCCTCGCGGGCACGTGACAACATTTATTTAGAGGTATCTTATAGCGGAAAATTCAGATAATAAAAATGTTTTATAGTTCTTAATTAAACCGTATTTTTTTAATACGTCATTATTCATGTAAATTAAATTAAATTGTTTATAAGATTTGAACGTTGAAAGTGTAAAGATTTTTCAGTAATAGGTGCAAAGTCTCGCAATTTGAATCAGTGAAATTTCACTGAGAATCCGTGACAATCAATCAGCGCAAACTTACTGGAATTTAAATTTTTATACCGATATCAAGGATCAAAGTCTTCCCTCTATTGCCCTGCATTTATCCTTTTCATTAAATTCTCTTTTTATTCTATCTAACAAAAAATTTCCCTTTTTGTTTCAAGAGGACGATATTTTAAAATAAAATATTCGAAATACGCAGGAAATTTGGCAGTATTAGAATATGTACGAAAGAACTTTAAAAACCATTGTTCTCTCTCCATCTACAAAATTGTTGTATATAAAACTAGAATAAAACTCTACGAAATTAAACTTAAAACTGAAACAAATGATAAAATGGTAGAAATATAAAAAGCAGAGAGAGAAACATTAAAAAATAAATTGTAGTACTTTGGAAAAAAGCCACTTAAATTTCAAATCTTTGGGGCAGTTTTGAGCAGTCTCCTTTCTTATTTGGAAATCTTACTATAAACAATTTACGATGTTTATTGTACCGATTTCTAACTGAACTATTTGTGATTTGCACAAAAATGTAAGAATGAAATATTTTTTCGCCGAAGCTATATATTCTTAAATATTAGAACGATCATTGAGCATTATTTAAAAATACAACATTTGTTATAAAAAGATTGATTCTTCTTTTCAACATGTAAAAGAATGTAAAATTAAATGTTAAATCTTTTCCTAATGTATCCCCGTTTTAATTAAAAGTGTTATCATTTCAAAGGTAAATGTTTATAAATGTACAATTCAAATATAATATCGTGCAACATGTGTCTCCTGGTAATCGTAATTATAAACTGCATTTTCTTTAATTTTTTTAATAACCTGGACCTGCATATCTCATTTCATGCATTTTAAAATTCACATTTTGCAAAGTTGAACTCTTTGAGATTAAATTTGTTTAAAATATTAACATTCACAATTACAATTTATTTAGTTATGGATATGGTTATAATATTAATATGTTTGTTAGAAGGCATCAAAATAAAAGTTATTCAATTTTTTTTGCTTTTTGTCTGATTAATTTACAATTTTTAAATGTTTATACTCCTCATTTGCAGCCTCTTAAATTTAAAATGCTTCGAATTTGTATATTTTACCATTTTTTAATAAACCGTTTATAATCTAATAAATTTGAAATAAGATATAATTCATAAATTGAAATCGATGGAAATTGTATAATTTTAGAATAAATCTTGATAAATTTCAAATTTTTAATGTAGTGGTGTTTTAAACAATGATATTAACTGATTTCAAATAATTTTAAATTTATACATACATATTTGAAAATTTGTTATTTAAACTTTTAAAATGGAATAATTTTCAATCTATTGGATAGTGACATAAACTACTTAAAATTGAATAAAATAAGGATCAACTAAGCTTATTTTTATTAAATATTCTTGAATAGTTTGCGTATAAAATTTAATCAACTATAGTGAAAAAATGGTCTCGCAATACCTTAAGATAAAAATAACTTCATTTTTGCTCTTTTTATCGCAGTACAGCAGTTATTGCACATATTAGAGACTGAAACTGGTTGGCCAACTTTTTATTTACGATTTTTTTGACTTCCCTTGTAATTGTAATAGAATTTAGTTTCCACTATATAAAATTGCATAGCCTTGGCTTGTACTTTGAATGTTTTCACGCATTTATATTCATTTCTTAAAGCGTGCCAGATTTTTTACAATGATGGGGCAGGTTGACCAAGTAAGTGGGGAAAGTTGGCCAATTCCAACAAAAATAGTACAAAATTCAACAATAAAATCGACATTCACAAAAAAGATAGCCTTTTGTAGTGCCTGTTCAAAGTCCCAACCGCCATGTCAAATTCTTTCGCCACGGAATGCACTGAGATTTTTCCGATGATTATTTTTTCAAGAGCTTTTAAAATTATGCTGTCAGGTGTTTTGCCTCGGTCAGATTTTCTTTTGTACGTGCGCATTACGACTGGAACTCAGAACAATTTTTCAGTTTTAATTTTGATACGCGAATGTACAATACAATAAAATGACAGCGTCTTTATACAATATAGTACACTCGTACTTGTCGCGGTAGCACTATAAACGTTTCCGTTATTTACAAATAAAGCATTGATCATCCTGCCCCATTAACGAACCAGCCCCGGTCTATCTTATATCATTTTTATATTCGAATGCATCATATTGGCATATTTTGTAATTTACATAGGCTTGAATTTATAATTATACGAATCTAAATTTGTGAACGTAAAAATTTCCTAATTTTAAATATTTACTGTCCAATTTCAAAAACTTAAAATTTAGTGTATTTAGACTTCGAATTCTTTGATTCAAAGTACTAAAAGTCTGAAATCCATCTGTGATTTGAGAGGCCACGAGAACTTTTCTAATTTTCTCAATTTTTCAGGTCTGTCTACGTTTCTTATTTGCAGATTGCCTTATTCTCAAATAACCGAATTAGAATTTATGCAAATTTTTTAAGTTTTTGATTTTGTACCTGTAATTTTCGATTCTAAATACAAAAAACTTTAGTAATGTTCCTCTGTGAAAAGTTTGATTTACACTACTGAATATCATACAGTTTTCCACAATTTGAGAGGATCAAAAAGCTTCTCTAATTGTCTCGGCTTTCCAGTGTTGCATGCTGTACCAACCATGAAAATAGCAAATGTAAATATTCCAGGTTCACCACTGTTCCTACTTCATAATTTTTTTCCACGACTTTACTAGGGAACAAATGAAACATTCAGTTTAATTTTGCGATTTTGGACCATTGCACACTTTCCCCAGTCTGGTAGCAATTTTTCCTGCGATTAAAATTAAAAATTTAAACCAGGCGCGAAATGAGATTCCGGAAATAACAGGGAAAGGGACTGGCAGAATGTTGGGTATTTTGGGGCAGGAAGCCAACCTGAGACTGTGTAACATACGAACGTGGCAGACCTCGGAACAAGTTACGAGCGTCTTGCCATAAATCTAGGCTTTGTTGCTGTTTGCGGTTTGCAAAGGTGAGGCCGGACTTCTCGGCTCTGAGCTCAACCAACTATGGTTTGTCTTGGGCCGTCTACATATATCAGGGTCGCGGAGCCAGTGAATTATGCCTTTATACCAGCAGTCATCGGTTATCCGCAAAACCGCTATCTCAGCCTTAGCTCATCAAACATTGCGGCCCGCGAGGAAAACCGCTTTTCAACGTTACCTGTCACTTTCGCCTACTTTTTGTCTAGAGTGTCCACTAGAGTGGTCTAAAAATTTTTTTCTTTGATTTATTCGAATCCGAAACAAAATCAATTTTTTTTTATTTGATAAAATGATATTTATAATTTATGCAAAATCGACCATATTAGCTGAATCGAGTTGAAACTCAACATTTCTGTTTACAATAGCGTCATTCATCCCAATTTGGTTCGCCTTATAGTTAAGCTTTTTAGAAATTTTATCTTGCCATGAATTTAAATGTGAAATCAAAATTTAATTGGTTTGTTTAATAATTTATTCGCAATGTCTATGGTTACGGAATTTTCCATAACTCTATCCCCTTTGCCAGCTCATTCAGGGCTGACGCCACGAAAATTTATTTTTATTTATTTAATTCATTTATTTCTAATGATAATTGCTTTAGGCGAATCATAGCATATATGCAATATTAGCAATATCGCAACCAGAAAATCTAACCTCACTTTCTTCATGGATTCTTTTATGAATATTCTGATAAATAATTTTGTCAAATTGTTAAAAAATTTTAAATTATAAGATTTATAATTAGTTTTATACATACTTTATTTTTTAATACTTCTAGTTCAAAGAAGCGATTCGATTTGGCGATGAGGTTATATAGCTCACATACATTCTAGCACCGATTATATATATATACTCGCTTTAAAAAAAATTTGAGAACAGTTTTTTTTTACAGTATACTGCTATTATTAGTAACTTTAGAGAATATTTTTAAACATAAGAAAAATTACTCGATGACCCTATTAGCCATAGAAAACGAATAAAATATGACTAAATATGCAATATCATTTTAAATATCATCCACATAAATTCGTTAAATAGGGTACCAAAAAACCTACAAGTAAAAAAGTGGAATTAGCAAATTTTTGACGCTAATTATTATTTTTTGTGAGTTTTCAAATTAATATTTTTTTAAATATGTAAAATACTACAGTGAACTAATAATTAGATATTTACAAAAAATTCTTTAACAATTTATTATTGTTTCTAGCAATTTTGTTTTAGAATGGAGTTAGAAAGTGGCGGGTTTTTCCAACAATCTTACTTTTTGTCCAATATTTAATTAAAGTGAGATCATTCTTAATTGTTTTTAACAGTGAACAAAACTAATTGTTTAGACAATTGTCTCTGTTTCACATATAATGAGTTAATAATTAATATACAGCAAAATTCAGGAAAAATAATTATTTAAACTGGTTATTATTATGTATAATTAGCTTTTTCTTTATTAATGCTAGATAGTTGCGGTTTCTTCTAAAAAATTTTAATTTTCATCCTTTTTTTACTTAGTAAAGTAACAAATAATAGCAGTTACCGAACTTGTTTATTCGAACAATTACTTATTGCTTAAAATTGACTTTTCTAAGAATAATGCTGGACTACTGCTTTTTTCTCAAATATTTGGCTTTGCTTTGACTTTTTCGTTATGAGAAAATAATAAGCGAACCTGAACAAGAAGAAAATCTTACATAATATTGTATTGTTTTAAATGAATTAGTTTTGCTGTTTTCCCAATGCTTAAAAAAATTAATTTAAACAAGAAAGCTATCTCACTATTAAGAAAAATACAAACAATAGAATAATATTAGGAGCTAGTGGGGGACTAGGTTTTTAAATCACTTGTAAAAGTTTATTTTGAATTGCAACAAGCAGTTTATTGAAAAGCATAAACAAAATTGGAATCGAAACTCAATCAAACAATCAATTTATTATAACATCTCACGGAACAAGGTAGACTTAGTTTAGTCAGGAAATTGCTTCTGGTACTCTGCGGCATCACTTGTTGTAAAAATTAAATTCAGATGTTAAGTTTATAAATAACTGTTTTATTTGAAAAAAATATATTTACAAAAGAAAAGAAATTGTTTAAAATATGATTCTTTCTAATGTTTATTTATTATTTGTGCATAACTAAAAAGATAAACCAAAGCTAAACGTTTTGGAAGAACCGCAGCTTTCTAACACTTGTTTAAGAAATGATATTTATTTGCAATAATGAATTGCAAATTTATTTTTGTTAACTTTTATTAATTATTACTGTAATCTAATTGAAAAGTAGATAGAATGTAAAAAATTTCAGAAAAAACCGCCACTGTCTAGCATTACTATAGGATAATAAAATTATGAACAGTGATATTTTGTGACAAACAATTCTAACATGACTCAATTTGAGGCGTTATAGAATTGAGACAGTAAAATTTTCTCTGTTAAATTTTTTTATATTAATGGTTAAATCTTAGAAAAATGCAATTTTTCTGAATTCTGTGTAAATTTCAAACTATATGCGGGGATTTGCAACGCTGGATAAATTTTTGCTAGTTTATATAATAAAAATTGATTTTATTTCTAATTCAAACTTATGAACCTTAGGACCTTATTTAAAAAATGATTTATTATGTGTTTAATATTATGATGTTATTATAACATTTGATGGTGACAAATAATTTATTAAAGAATCTTTTGAAATAATTATTTTTTGAATGCGTCCCAAATTAAACATTTACATTAAATTCCTAATATAATTCGTACCTGTATGAAATTAATTTTTCTTATTCATAAAGCCTTTAACACAAATAAAAAAAAATTATAACTGAAAAAATCTAGACTTCTCTGGTAAAACCTGTTATTGTCAGGGAATTGTTTCCAGGATTTGAGTAGACATCCTGTTTTCTCTTTGGATTTGTACAGGTGGTTTTCCACCCCTCTTACGTTATAAATAGTCGGCAAAAATTGTTAATGGAGAAAATGTCACGAGAATGTTAGAACGTTTCTCTCGCTTTATGTCACGCTCGTTCGCCGCAAAACGACCTGAACACACATTTATCCATCATTTGAGACGCTTTTATTAAAAAAGTCGGAATTTCTAGGTTATTGCTGGAATCAAGTTTGTGCAGAAATTATCGAAAAGGCAATTAGCTCTGGGGAAAACTAAATTCAGTGACTGCTTGTGAGAGAAATAGTAGGGATCATAGTACTTTTCCTTTTCGACCAAATCCCCTTCTACCCCTCTCAAAGTTGAAAAGTCCCCTTGAAACACCTAAAGTTATTCAATCTGAACGAATTGTTTACTTTTCCAACTTTTTGGACAAGGTTTTAATTCATTTTTTAAGAAAAATAAACAGAAATTCAAGATATTATGTTTATTGTCTTATTTTGTAGATTTGAAGGACATGATCGATAGCGAAGAAATCGCTAACGATTCAATCAAGAGAATTAATATAAAAAAAATAATTGATGACCGAACAGATGCAAAGAGATCAATTCTAAACGAAAAATGTCATAGTTAATACTTGGAACCAAATATATTTTTATTTTAGATCACAAAGAGTTGAATACAAATTTAAATTTTCAGCCTAAAGATATGAATTATATTTAAAGAGTTTACTTTTGAAGCTAATATTTTAATTTTTAATTAAATAGTTAAATTTTCTATGAAACTCTTTAATTTTTAATCCAAATAGACAAATATTTGGCGGATTTTGATCAATACATCTGACTTTTTGCAAAAATAGTTAAAATGTCAACCAAATTATGTATCTTAACTAAAAGAAATTATTTTGTATCAAAAAATATATTTTATATTTAAGTCAAAAAAGATGTTGATTTAAATTTAAAAACAGTTTACTTTATTGAAAACCAGACGAACTTCTAATAAAATACTTAATTTCGCAATTGAAACAGAATTATTTCAACTAGTTTGTGTGAGTGTTGACCAAATAGATTGAATTAAAAATTAAAGAGATGAATTTTAAAACCGAAAAGACTAATTTCCTACCAAATAATTCGACAAAAGAGTTGAATTTTTAGCTCCAAAGGATGACCTCACCAAAATTGTTAAAGTTTTAACATAATAATAGAATTTTCAACCACATAATAAAATATGTAACCAAAAATTATTTTCAGCCAAAAATAGAGACTCATTAACCAAAAATAATTCACTATTTCTTTCTAGCCTAATTAGAAAAAGACATTGAATAACTTAAAATTTAATATTTAACATATTAGACTAGAAAAAAATCCTTCAAAAATGGAACCCAAATGCATCTACTGATAAAAATAAATTAGGAAAATTTTAAATGCATAATCATTTTTCAGTTCTGTTATTTGGCTACTTTTGAATAGTTTGGTTGCTCCATTTTTTTACATTCGCGTCATTTATGATTCAGAAAGTATTTGAATTGTCGGAAATTTGACACCACAGTCGTTCGCCCGTCCGTAAACACGATAAGTCTCGAAAAAATGAACGGATCAGATCGATCATAGGCAGAGTTTTTTTAAATCCTTTCATTCATGCATTTTGAATATTTTTGAGACTTCTTTTTCTGATTTTGAAAATTCTACGCACGGATATTTATAGTATCAGAAAAGACTATCTATTTTATCAATGACTTTTTTCGATAGAAAGAATATTCTCAGAATTATAGTATTTTCAAAAAAATTTTAATCAATCGAAAATCAAAATTTTAAGCCAAAAAACGCACGACATGAAAAAACTCATGACAAGAAAAACATTGCTTTTTGATAGCCCTTCAAGATTATCATAAAAACTTTTTGGATTTTCTTGAAAAATAAAAAATACAAATTTTGACTGTACAAAAAATAATGCAAAATCAAAAATTAAATTTTTTGGTAGAACTATGCAGGATACGAAAAAAGATGAATTAAAAAAATATGATACCAACAAAGATATACAAATTCGTTACTAACCGTTTTGATAGGATGCGTACTTTTTGTTTTATTTGTGGAAAATATAGTTGAAAATAAAAAAAAATATAAATTTGTGGAAAAACGACAGAAGTTACGAAAAATCACAGCTCTTAAAAAATCCTACAAAATTTCGTTTAACCATTTTCCGATAGGTTTCGTAATTTTTTTTTAATTTATCGTAAGTAATATGCAGAAAATGAAAAATTCTAATATTTTAATATTTAATTTTGAAATTAAACTACTGGAATGCAAATAAATAATCTTCGTTCGAAAAATCCAGGTATAAAGTTTCTAATGGGAATCATCCAACGTTACAATTTTGCGTTCGCAAACAAATATTTATTCTGAAATCGTCTGAGTCTGGAGTGGAAAATAATAATTCTTTTGCTTTCTCGTTCGATATTATAACACACGAATTCGTACACATTGGACGCTATCAATATTATTGATTTGGGGCGGCTATTGACTTTTCACATTGCGTTAATTACCATTTGTTTATACTCCCCTTCGGTCACCCTCGATGCTGGCACTGTGAGAGCCCAGGAGGGTACTAATAATCATTAATCCAGCGAACATTTCAAATCCGAAATATTGAGTCCGTTGAAACGCATAAAACTTTAGTCTGCTTAAACTTTTTCCATTAAAACCCCACAACCTATGTTGTACGAGCGCAAGATAAACAACCTGCTGATTTTTCCTCCTTCCTTTAATATTTTCCAAGAATCATCCATTATAGCCGCAACGTACGTCAATATTAGTTTCTCAATTTGTGCTGATCCTTCACAAATCCTTTGAGATAAGATAAAACTCTGTAAAAGATCGCAAAAAAGGAAATAAAGTGAAAGTAAGTTACAATTTCAGCAACTTTATACAAGAGAATATTAAGTTGAATCTACAATGCTTCTTTTTGAAAATATTAAATTAGGGTTTTTCTTTCTTATTCGATATTACTGCAAAGTTTAAACTGTTCAAAGGTCTGGACATTTTATGTGAGATTAAAAAAATCTGTAAAAAAAATATGAAATTTCGAACAGACTTTTGTTCTTCCGTGATTAATACTTCATAAACATATTGGGCAGAATTTTCCCAGTTAAATGTGCAGAATTCCTGAAAATAAAACCAAGACTTAAACGACCAAATTTGTAAACACCGTGAAATGTTCCAATTCAATTTAAAGAAAAAAAATACCTGAAAAAGACTAGAAAAAATTATTTTTTTATACAGAAATAAAAAAGAGAAAAGAGAAATGAGAAGGCAACCAACCAAATCCCCGTCCTTTTCTTTTTTATTTCTTTTGTCTTATTTATTTTTATTATTATCAAATCACAATAAAGAACATTTGTGCATTATTAGAAACATTTTATTCTCGTTTCTTTCTTTTCTTTTTAGACAATTTTTTATCTTTTTCTTAAATTGTAATGGGAACATTTTTTAACGGTTGTCCAAATTTGGTCGTTGGATTCTTGATCATTTTTCAGGAATTCTTTATATCAACTTGATTATTAGACATTAAATAGGATTTTAAATTTGATTTTAATCTCATTAAAACATGTTTATTTTTGCTCATTACCTGAAAAAATGTTTAAATGATTTAAAATTGTTTAAAATATTGAAAATTAGTTAAAAAATGACTGTGAAGTTTTAGTTTACCAACTGACGATTATATTTACAAGAAAGAAACCTTTGAAAAGGAGTTGACAAATCGCAATGTTACGTAAAATTCAGATTTTTCTTAGGAGACTCATACTTAAAATTTATGTTTGATTTTTATTCTGTGACCAATTCTTAAGAACATACTAATGTACGAAATTATTATTAACATATCATCGCATTTAAATATAAGATTTATAAAAAGTTGACTTTTTCCCATAATAAATAAATGGGAAAATTTAGGGTCTTCGTGCGACCCCTATATTATCCGATTTCGATCAAATTTTTAGGAATTATTTTTAGCGCTAGAACTAAAAAAATATCTTAATTTTTTGTGATATTTTCAATCATTTACGAGAAAAAAGTAAGAAGTTATGTTTGAAGAATAAAATTTTTTAGAAATCAAGAACGGTTAAGCCCTTATAAAACTAATGGACCAATTTCTTATATAAACATGAACTGTAAACAAACAAAAAAATCGAAAGAAAGGTTGGGTTTTTCAAAAAATCATCATAATTGTTTATATACATACAAACCTACACTCGCTCGGAAAATACTGAATTGTGAAAAAACTTCTTGTCAATTTTTGAGAAATTTCTGGTACTTTTCGAATGATTGTAAGTAGTAAAGGAAAAATACTTTACATTTTTTTGAAATATAAAAGTTCTAGGTCGTAAGTATTCGAAAATATCAAATTATAATAATTTTCCAAGTATCAAACCATGAGCGATTTTACTTTCCTATAAAATATCTATTTTTCTAAATTTAAAGAACTTATGTTTGAATGACCTTTAATTTTTCTAATTAGAATGCTTTAAAAGCTTCTTATAATTTCTTTAGGATTAGATTCAATTATTAATTTTACTATTAAGTCTCCTACATTGCGAAATCCCAAAGCATCACTGATGAGATAATTTGGGATCATTTTAATAGGAGCAGCATTTCTTGTGAATGAACAACTGAATTTGGTCGCAATCATTAACATAATTGAGACAAATGCAACAATCGCTTTAACAATTATTTCGAGAAAAAAATTCGTTTTGTAAAAACTGGGAAAAGTGAGGGCATTCCGAAATTAGGATTTTCTTGCAACCCTGATTATGAACCTAAGAAAAGGAAGTGTTTGAGATTTTGGGAAGATTTTGATACTTTTAAGTTATTTAGTTTAAGACTATGCTAATTGTTTGCGTATCAGAATTTTTATAATTGAAATTAAAGTAAATTCACAAGGAAGCCTTCCCATTACTTTCAACTGATAATTGTAATTTTACTATTTTTAATTCATTTTAATTTAGGGCTCTTTTTGGACAGGGATTTTTTTCTAAGCAAAGTTTTTATAACTTAATAAAGTTTAAACAAGAACAATTTATAAAACCCTATATAACCCTTTAAGCGCGAAAAATGTGAGCTATGAGCGCGACAAAAAGTATCCTGTGGTCCCTATTTTCTATCCCATTGAGTGTGTGAGGCCTGAAATTCAAATAAAAAATACTTTAATTTAAACATTAGTTAGTTCGTATTTTTATATACAGTTAGTATTACAATTACCTTGAATGTCTAAATAATTAATTCCTAACTTACTTTGGCTGTTTAAGAAAAGTGGACAAATAAAATTTCTATAAAGTTCATTTTTTCACTTTATATCTAAATCGACAAATGCAATAGACATATAATTCAAATCTTAATTAAAACATACAGAAAATTTTTGAACCAAGTTGAACATTTTGTTCCAATCTGCGCACTTATGATACATACCAGTAGTAATTGACTGGATTGGTCAGACACAGTCAGACATGGCTCTAGGTTAGACTCATCGGCTGGTGAGCTGCGATATGGCTGCTAGGTTGATAATAGTCTCACTATGAGAATCGAATGGCTAACGCATAAGTAGTGCTCAATGCTCATGCAATTCGAGCACTAGATGTAATTGCTTGTAAATGACAGATCATGAGAGTTCCCCAGGTCGAGAGGTTGTACAGGTTCAACCACCTAGTACATATCAACCTTCTCCTTCTATTTCTGTATGGATCTACTTGGTCTCCAGTGAGATATAAAACGCTGGATAGATAGTACCTAGACCTACTCTTTTGCGAAGTGGAATAACTCGCCGTTCAATTCTTGATGTCATTTTCCACTCTTCAGTGAGTAAATCCAAGAGACCTTCTCTGATTTCAGAAGGGCTAAAAAAAGGTTCGCTTTCTTGATATTGAAGTGTTCATTTGAGTAACCTTCATCAAGCTGGATAGAAAGAGTTTATATTTAAGATTCTTTTTAATTTTTTATGCTTCTTGTCCCCGATAAACTAGGTTACCGTGCGATTGGGAAAACCGAGAAATTACCGGGCATTTTGTTCACAGGGAAATTACCGAGATTGCGATTTATTGACCGGGAGTTCTCTCTCGAATGTACTTCTATGTAAATTAAAAGTGATTTTATGTATCTTTTTACTCTAATTCTGAGTGGAAATGCGGAATTTGTGTAAAAATCATCATTCTTAAGATAAATAGGGGAGTTTTTAAAAGAATTACAATTTTCACTTGTAACATTGACTTTTCGAACAGAATGAGTTTGGAGAGAGAATTTAAATATAAAATTATAATTTTGACTTGATGAGAGGGAATTTTCTAACATATTTATCATTTAAAGTTGGCTTACCTAATTAGTAAAATTATATTTAAAAAGTTCACGTAAATATTAACTATTATCCTGACTTGGAACAGGATATTTTAGAAGAGAATTGTAATTTTGAGTTTCGAACACGGAATTTAATATGGAAGTATAACTTTGAGTTTGAGCCAGGAAATTTATTTCTGATTTACAAGATTTTAACTAAAAGAAAAACCGAATTTTTTACGACAAAGAAGAATGTACAACACAATGTATGAATGCTTAACAAAGAAATTGTTTTTTTACCAAATAGCATAATTTTTATCTTACAAAGATTAATTTTTAACCATGAATAAAAATTTTTTACCAAATTTTTTATACAAAATGCATGAATTTTCCAGCACTGAGTTAAATGTACAACTAAAAGAGATGAGATGACAACCAAAAATGGAATAGTTGAATTTTCAATCAAAAGTCTAAGTTTCTACATAAATAAAGAATTATCTGACAGTTCAATTCAACAAAAGATACTTTTTTATAACAAAATAATTTAATCCTCAAGCAAAATCATGAATTTAACCAAACAGTTGAATTTTTAACTGAGAAAGGTAAACCTTTCAATTAAAAATGGCATGGTGAAATTTTTAGATCAAAATATTAATTGATAAGCAAAAAAACGAATTTCCAATTTAATATAAAATTCATTAAACAATAAGATGGATCATTAGCTAGTCAAATTATTTGTTAACAAAGTATAATATGTATATATATATATATATATACTGCTTAACTAGCAGTAAAATTTGAAACCGAAGAATTTGTATTTTCAAGAAATAAGTTCATTTACTCCAAAACAGTCGAATTCAACCTAAAAAGGCAAATGTTTAACCAAATATTTAAATCCTTGAGTAAAACATTATTATTTTCAACTAATCATTTATATTTTAACTGAAGAAGACGAATTGGTGACTGAGAAGATTAATTTTGTACAAAAAAAAGAATAAATTGCAACCAGAGAGATGCATCTTTGACAGAAATAAAATGAATTTTTAACCAGAGAGTTACACTTTTAACCAACTAATAGAATATTTGACCAAAAAGATGTCTTTTTAACGAAATAGATGTATTAAAGAAAATAATTAAAGTTTATATCAAATAGGATAATTTTAAATCAAACGAGATGATTCAAAAGAAAAGATAAAATGGTAGAATTTCTAAAAAAAAAAAATATTAACATTGAACTAGTGTAAACTATGAAAGACAAATCTGCACAAATCTAAACTAAAGTATTAAATAGAAGTATTTTTATACTAGTATCAAATAGTTTTAACAACTCACTATTCATTGTTCGACTGACGGTTATATAAAATTACATTGATATTTCGTATTTAAAAATAGGGGAGGTGGTCATATTCAGTGTCACATGATACTGGGAGAGAGTTTTAGGGAAATATCAGAAATTGTTACAAGAAGGATAATTGAGTCAAAAATCACTGAAAATACCGTCAGGTAATAAGTGGAAATTGAAATTTCAAACATGCCATTTTCACAAAGTCAGCCCTTTTCATCCAGGTATTCTCTTGCATTCTGTTCTTTCCTGGGACCCTTGTGTATACCTATTATATTGGCTAGCGATGAATCGAGCTGGCATGAGATGCGCTTTGGTTCTGTGCAAAGAATATATACAGAACCCCCATGCATTTTGAGTGTGCTTGCTGGAGTGCGATGCGCCATAAAGTTTACGAGCTGCAGCTTCCCGCTCGTAATGGGTCCGCAATATGTTGCAAACGGAACAGCCTGGACCATGTTATTTTGCACGGATACGCAGCGCGCGTCCCCTTCAAAAACTTGGCTCAACGCCTCCCTGGGACCGCGACCAAGCGAAATGGAATATAAAATGTCAGGGCAAATTATATATAAAGATATACATCCAAAACACGATTCCAGCTTTTCAGCCACTGCTCTCTCAAACTGAACCAGTGAAATTGTCACTGGTTGAATCGGTACTTTGAGTTGTCACTGGTAAACAAGTGATGAACCTCGTCTCGTCTCGTCCGCGTCTGTCGCGTCTGCATTTTACGAGCTTATGTGTTGCCTAACACTCCTGAAAAAAACTTTATTGTCTACTAGTGTTCATGTTAGAAATATTTTTAGCCTTGCTACAATACGGAAGGGATATAATATCTTTCGCTTGAAAGTGGGCAGGCCCCTGGCAACTTTGGTCTGACTTTGATCGACGTGTTGAGGGAACGACGCGCATTGGGGATATAGCAATAATTTCGTTCAAAACCACCTACAGGTCGCAAATCTGAACCAAATCAAACAAAATTTGGCTCAAAATGTTTGTAATTGAATTACAAAGAGACTCACGAAGCCAAATATGTAAGAATAATTTGTTTAAACATTTTTTTACACAAAATACGGCGAATTCAAGTTTTTTTAAAACTTGAATTCGTGAAT